>JAESVK010069689.1:15274-46599 GCA_017140935.1 Hamamelis virginiana
CGAGGTGTTCAACCCAACTTTGATTTTTTTATGAGATAAGCCATGAACAGGGCACCCTTATGGATGTATTGCCAACTTCTTCCTATATTAATGGTATTGCAGAAATTCAAAAACACATGCCACACCTTTAGATAGAATACTCTTGAAGGGTTGCACATACCAAGTATTCATTATTCTATGCCACCTGATTTAATTACATACTTGCTCTAATTAAAGTTTTATGTTCTCACTCATTTAACTTCTCTATCAACACGATTATCATTATTATATGCCAAAGCTAAATAGCTCCCTTGCTTATGTTATAATCACGTCTAGTATGAAAATTTTGATACTTAAAGAAATGATTTGGATGGAAATCAAAAGATATACATCGTGAATGTTGTATAATCACTTCCAGCTCTTCTTCTACATTCACTGTTGTATATACATCGTGAATGTTGCGTGAGGTTTAAGTTGTTTCTAGCCACTAAGAATGACAATGAAAGAAGAAAATATAAAAGACGAAAATAAAGAAACACCCCCTAACTAACACAATGGGCAACCTGTCTCTAGTCCAAGTATTTTTTTTTTAAGTCTTGCGCAGGCAAAGTCCAGAATTGGCTCCTTCACCCCTATTTGACAGTAGGGGTGAGATCATTAGTTCTGCATCAATTCAAGAAATAATGCCAGTCCATCTCATGCAAAATGTCCTCATGTCAGTATGAAAATGGCACATCATATTGTTTGGTTCTCAAATTCCCCTCAATCATCTGTGGTGAGTCATCACTATGTGAGAAGGCAATTTGAATAGTTGGTAGTTCATATATTAATTTTCTTCTGTTTTGATTTTCTACGTGGTGACAAAATTGTAACATCATTGTCTTTGCCAACTAGTTGGTTCCAGTTTGTAAAAGAAAGCAAATTAATCCAGTTCAATTTGAGATCAATCCAATTAGATGCTCGTCGAGGTTAATTTGTTAGATAAATAAATTGAGTTCAATCTAATTTAAATATTGCATGCCTTTTAAGCCAAGCACAAAAAGTATCTTAATCGGTTTTGTTGGGTTGTGAGCTGGAGTGTTTCTTGTACAGTTACAAGAGTTTCATTCACCTCCCCTTAATATTATTTTGGGAAAATTCTTTGAATGGACTCATATTTTCAAATATTCTCTCTCTCTCTCTCTCTCTCTCTCTCTCTACTATCACACAAGTGTTCACAAATACGTAGGTCCTACGTACGAGCATAAATGCATATTGAATGAGGTTTAGGTCATTACTAATAATAATGATAATGAAAGAAGCCAGATAACATAGGAGGAGACAATGCTATTGCTCCTTGACAAAATGGGCAACCAAGTCCCAAGTCTTTGAAAGACTTAACTACAACATGGGAACCCTTGCCGGAAGGCCCAATAATGCTAGCTCTTTCACCCCAAACGGCCGGTAGTGATGAGCCAAAGTTCAAATTAAGGGTGCAAATTGAATTGAAGTTGTAAATTTTTAGGCCAAAAAAACTCAACTACAACATGGGAATTTCAAGATAGAAAATTTTGATAAAATTTCAAGGAAATCAGCCAACTTTTAATTATTTTATAATTATTTTTTGGTTATATTAGAGGGGATTCGACTCCTTGACCTAGCATAATCATAACTATTGTCTTGTTTGCTGAGAAAAAAAATGACAAAAAGAAAAAAAGACAGGTTGCTGATGCAAATTGCATGGGTTTTTGCAGTGTTTAAAAAACCGGACCGTTCATCGAACCGGAAAAGTTACCGGGTTAAGGGTCAACTGGTTCAACCGGTTGAACCGCCGGGTTGAACCGTGACGTCATAAATATATTATTTATTTATTTATTTAATTATTTATTAGAATAAAAGCTATAAATGATTCAAAATATAATTTTTTTTTAAATGTTTGTACAATCAATTCATATATTTGAATTTATGTGCAGTCAATACAAATATTGGGACTATTTTAGTCATTTTAGCACCTTAAAAAAAATTAAAAAAATTATTTAAAAAAAAAAAACCGGGTTGACCGGTTTTTTAACCGGTTTTTTGATCGGTTTGACCGGTTGAATCGCCGGGTTGAACGGGTTATTTGAAAAATGGGTTTTTGTGGGTTGAACCAGCCGGAAAGGGGACCGGTTCCCGGTCCAACCGGTTGAACCGGCCAGTCCGGTCCGGGTTTAATAACACTAGGTTTTTGACCCAATATTTTATAGTAATTCTTATATATATCTCAAAAAATTATCGCAAAACAGTATCCTAAATGAATGTCAACCCTTCATTTATTATCAAAAAAAAAAAAAAAAAAAGGCAAAAAAGAACCTGGGTTAATCTGCCACATCAGTTATGATACATTTTTTGAACAATCTTTTTGGAAGGTATAGCATTTTCTAATATTTTATGAATCAGCTGGATCCGCAAAAGAAGCTCAAACAAAAATGGGCAGCACGGGTGCTCTTGAAAAAAAATTAAAAGAAAGGACCAGAAGGAATGGGATACCCCAGCAGCGGACTTGTGTGAAAATTAATAGGTTGTTTGAAAACTATGAGACAATCAATACTCATTGCCTGTGATATATGTTGCTTTTTGGCCAAATTCCTTGGTTTCGGCCTTCAAAAACATGCTTTTAGCTATTTTCATGAGTTTTCTCTCGCTAAAAAATTTTCCTATAGAAATCTGAAATCAGATTCAAGAACAGTCTACACTGGAGCGACCTATTATATAGATTTTAATTGTTAAATTTTGGTCTTAGAGTGCAACTTTGTATTTTTTGTTAATTTTCCTTTTATATAGTTATGCTTTAATTATTACCTCTTGCACCATTTATGTGCATTAATTAATATTCAAAAAATGCCTAAAATATCCTTATATATTGGAGAATTTTCAAAATTATAACATTTTGTGCACTAATTATGTACCTTCCTGTAATTAATTATGTATATTCTGTGTACTAATTTAACAACAAATATTTTAGGAATCATTTTATAGTAGAAAACTAAAGAGAAACCGATCAATATACTTTAAGAATCATTTTAACGCATTTTTATAGTATAGAGACTAAAGTAAAATAGACCAATACCTTAGGGACCATTTTGACTCAGTTTATAGTGTTGTGTATGTGCCTTGTATTTTGTATTGATACAATGTGGATTACACGAAGCCCGCCCCTTTTAACGGGGGCCCCACTGCACTATAAGTGGGCTGGGGGGTCGAGGGTAGTGAGCCCTAGCCCAAATTGTTTTAGGGTAACTTGTATACAGATTTGTGGGATTATTTTGTTCCGTGTAGGAGAGCAAGAGGAGAGTAGAGAGAAATGCTTGTAACCCTGGTTTTTCATAGCTTACTAAAAAGAATCTCTCTACCATTGTGAACGTAGGCAATTAATCTTACCAAACAACGTAAATCTTGTCTTGTGTGCGCTTGTAATTTTTACTTTATTTTATTTTCTTTGCTATCGTGATTTGTGATTTTCTCTACATATAGTATATATCGTGACTAAAGTAGAACCTGACCCAAACATTAATGGTAATTTCTATAATTTACATTCTTTCTTTCTTTCTTTTTTCTTTTTTTTTTTTCCAATTTAATATAAACTCCAGCTTTTCTTCCACAAATAAATTCCCCCAAACTAACGCAATGGGCAACCCTTTTTCAGTCCAAGTCTTTTTCTTTTTTTTTTGAAGTCTTTTTCAGTCAAAGTCCAGAATTTGAAGTAGGGGTGAGAATGTTAGTTCTGCATCAATTCAAGAAATAATGCCAGTTCATGGCATGCAAATGTCCTCATGTCATTACGAAAATGGCACATCATGTCAAATTGTACAACAGTTCATATATTAATTTTCTTTCATTTTGATTTTCAGCATGATGATCAAATTGTAACTCATTTGTGGTGGGTCACCACTATGTTAGAGGACAATTTAAATAGTTGATAATTCATATATTTATTTTCTTCCGTTTTACTTTCTACGTGACGAAAAAATTGTAACATCAGTGTCTTTGCCAGCTAGTTGGCTCTAGGTTGTAAAAGAAAGAAAATTAATCCAGTTCAATTTCAGGTCAGTCCATTTCGAAGCTCGTCCAGCTAGGTTGTCTTGTTAGATAATTAATATATATAGTTCAAACTAATTTAAATATTGCGTGTTGTTTGAGCTAAGCTCATAAAATATCTTACTCGGTTTTGTTGGGTTGTGAGCACGTACTGAGCAGGAGTATTTTTTGTACAATACTTTTTTGGATTGGAAAATATTTTCAATGACCGATGTTTTCTAAATATTATCTCAATGGACCTAGTGTAATTTTTTGGATGAAAATACCCTTCTAACGGTCTTCGATCTTTTTTTTCCTTCTTTCCAAATTTTGTACTTAATCCCTACTAGAATACGTAATCCTCAACAATGTATATAATCTCCAATCACACTTTAACATATAATTCACATATAAATACATAATTCTCAATCCCCAATTTTATATAGAATATCCAAATTTCCTAATAATCTCCAATTTCCACTAGGTCACATCATTGCATCTCTAAGTCAAATAATCGACTTTAATATCCTATCAATATTATTTTATTAAAAATAATTATTAATATATATAATCCCTTATATAACTAAGAATCCCTGATCACCATAATAATACATAATTTTAAATATTTCACATAATTTCCAATTCCTAATTATCATATGTATAGTCGCATCATATTTTCTCCAATCACATAATACCTACACTTGTATCATGGTTACATTTTAATTAAAAATATAATAATATATTATAATATTTGATGTGATGTATAATTAATGCATTTTTTTAATGGGGATTGGAGATCCTTTGTTAACTTGGGGATTATGGATTCCACGTTCCAATAGGAATTACATATTAATGTGGAGATTGGGGTTTATTGCATTTAGTTGGAATTACCTGAAGAATTGGGGATTATTAGTAAACTTGTAGGGGAAATTTTAAAAAAATTGACAGTTACAATGACATAACAGTAATTAAGTTTAGTTAATAGGGCATTTTCATCAATTTAGATTCATTGTGGTAAATAACTAGGGGGCGATTCTATTGCCACCCACCCATATTGCTAGTGGCACCCACTTGCTACCTACACCCACGGATAAAATTTTAAAATATAATTTTTGCTACATACACCTTCTATAATACCCAAACTAACCCCAACTCAACCAACCCTAATACATAAGTTTTTTTTTTTTTTTTTTACACCCAATTAATACCAAAAACCTCAAATATTTTTTTTATTTCCATCCAAAGAGTAGCTTGTTTTATTCATTTCACAAAGAGAGCAATCCAACCATCCCGCCATTCATCCCACAAAGGACCTTATTTTCTTCACTCCATGAAGAGAAAGCAGGCCAACCATTTTGTAATGTATTTTAACTTAGTGTGCTAAATATTCTATTATGTTGGGTTGACGACTGTTGAATATAGGATGATATTCTACTAGTGCCTACTGAACATTCTGTAATGATCAACATCCCCTACTGAACATATTTATATGGTCGGTTGGGGTGACTAAGCATTCTGTAATGTTCAACATCCCTTGTTGAACATTTTTTTATGTTCGGTTGGGGTAACTAAACAAAGTGTTATACAGAGTATTCAATTACCTCTATATAAACATTGTTTGATGTTCAATATCGCAGAACTGAACAAAAGTACGAACTTAAAATTAAAATAATTTAAAAAAAGATAATCATACTTTAAAAAATGTACATTTTCATTGTTGAAATCATCCCACATGATCGACCACGTACTACATTATCCATCAATCAATCTTTTTTTTGTTAGAGTTTTCAGAAAATTATACGAGTGTGTAAAAGTTTGTGAGATTAGGGTTTATGGAAAATATATGAATGTGGGAAGAAGGATGTGGATGCAGAAAATAATATGGAGTATGATTTATTTTATTTTATTTTATTTTATTTTATTTATATAATATTACGTACCCTTAATAGTAAATTTACATGTGGGTATAACAGTAATGAAAAAAATTATTAATTGGTGGGTGTCACTAGCAATATGGGTGGGTGGCAATAGAATCACCCATAACTAATACATGGGCCCATTGAGGGAATATTTGGAAAACATGAGTCCATTGAGAAAATTTTTCCTACTTAATTTTTTCTTAAATTGTGAAATTGCCCCTCTCTCTCTCTAGCTTGTTTTGTTTTCCAAGTTCTGAGGTTCACACATTTTTCAGACTATCACACAAGTGTTCACAAATTCATAATAATAACTGTCTCTCACTCTATATTCTTTTTCATTAGTAGGTCCTACGAGCATAAATGCGTATTGCATTAGGTTTAAGTCATTAGTGATGATGAAAGAAGCTAGATAACATATTCCCTTGATTGGGTATTTAGGTTCATTCAATTTACATTTACATAGCTTTAGAGGTAGCTAGAAATTTCATTGTCTTGAATGAAGATATTTAAAAATATGGCTATACAGGGTCATTTTATGGAATTCATGAAATGCCTCTATGTGGATTTATCATTTTCTTAAATTGCCCCATCATCACAGTATGTGGATTTATTCTCAAAATTATATGTAAAATATAATAAAATAAATCAATTTCTTCAGAACATTCAAACAAGGCTAAGTAGACTAAAATCATCTTTAATGTACTATATTCAAGTATAGAGAACATTTTGCAAACCCAATCATCCCTTTTCTATATTCCCTTGATTCATTTGGAAAATTGTCGAACATAAACATAAACTTGAGAGATCTTCTCTTAGTATTTGTCTTTTCTAAAATGGTGATTGAAATTGCCTCTCTCTCTCTCTCTCTCTCTCTCTCTTCCTATTCTTTTGGGTTTCCGAAGTTCTGAGGTTCACACATGACGACACATCTTTCATTTTTTGTTTTTGTTTTTCCCTCTCTTTTTTTCATCAGTAAAAACTATCATACTAATAATAAATTAATAATGACAATGAAAGAAGGTAGCAAAGAAGAAGCTGAAGAAGAAGGGGCAATCGAGTCCCAAGTCTTTTGAAAGCCCTGCATAGTTGCAACCAAAGAGTTCAATTTGCTCTGTTTGAGATTACGTTGCTCTGTTTGAGATTACCCATAGAATTCAATTGTGTATTACTATTTAGGTTCATTCAATTTACATTCAACCCCTACCCCCGCTTTAACGCAATGGACAACAAAGTCCAAGTCTTGCAGCCAAAATCCACGCACTGCTAGCCGGAAGGCCCCATCCTCCATAATAAATAACACCACTCTAAACCACATTTTGGCCACCCATCCCTTTCTTTTTTTTCACTTGCAATATTCTACTGCAATTGCCAATTGCCTCCTTTGTATTTATGAGAATGCGATTGGTTTGCTCTATTTTCCTCCTTTCCAACCTCGTCTTAATATTAATAAATCCACCAACCTTTACTCCTACCAATGCCTCGCCCTCACGAAATGAAACCGATAAACTTGCATTGCTTGCCTTCAACGATCGGATAAGTACTCAAGCTTCACTTGGAGTTATGAGCTCCTGGCATGAATCTCTCCATTTTTGTGAGTGGAGTGAAGTTTCATGCAGCCGTCGGCACTCTGGAAGAGTCACTGCCTTGAATTTAACAGCTCAAAAGTTGGTTGGTTCAATACCTTCCAACATAGGAAACCTCACCTTCCTAAGGTGGATCTCTCTGGAAGAAAACATGTTACGAGGTGAGATTCCTTCAGAGATTGGGCGATTATTTCGACTACAACATCTCAACCTCAGCAATAATGGTTTTGAAGGGAAGATCCCAAGCAATTTATCTCACTGTTCATCTCTCGAAACCATCGATATGAGCTACAACAGTCTGGTAGGTAAAATCCCAGATGAGCTGAGGTATCTATCAAAGAAACTCCTTTTTTTCAGAGTTAATCAAAATAATCTCATAGGAAGTATCCCACGCTAGTTTAGAAATGCTTCTTCACTCATCAGTCTATACATGGAACTTAACAAACTACAAGGAAGCATTCCAGAAGAGCTTGGGAGACTCTCAAATTTGCAATTCCTGCAAATCGGGGGAAATAATTTATCAGGGACAATCCCTCCTCTTCTTTACAATCTATCTTTGCTTACTCATAGAGGTATGGCATTCAACCAACTGCATGGAACAATCCCATTAGATATTGGCTTCACTCTTCCTAAACTCCAATGGCTTCTAGTTGGATACAACCAATTTACAGGGCTATTACCCAGTTCATTGCCCAATGCCTCGGGACTTGAATGTATCGGTTTCAAATGCCTCGGGACTTGAATGTATCGGTTTCACTGTGAACCATTTTAGCGGAACCATATCAAAAAACCACGGAAGCTTGGGAAGTCTAAAATTTTTACAAATTTTAGAATTTAATGAAAATATGTTAGAAACCACGGAGGCTAAAGGTCTTGGTTTCCTTACTTATTTGACTAACTGTAGCAACCTTCTCGAGCTGGATATAGTAGGCAATAGTTTCAGAGGCAAATTACCAGCTTCCATTGCTAATTTCTCTACAAGGTTTGAAGTACTGGAGGTGGGAATGAACCAGATATCAGGAACCATTCCTCAAGGACTTGAAAACCTGGTCGGTCTGATGCATTTGGGAATGACCTTCAACTTTATCACAGGTGAAATTCCTGCAAGTATTGGAAAACTTGAAAAGTTTGTGCAAATTTCCCTGGCTCACAATAAAATTTCAGGGAAACTTCCCTCCTCACTCGGAAACCTCAGTCAATTGAATCTATTGGTCCTGAACAATAATAATTTAGAACGCAACATTCCTTCCAGCTTGGGAAAATGTCAACACCTTGACCAACTATGGCTGTCCAACAACAACCTCACCGGTGTCATCCCTAAAGAAGTTGTAAGCATTTCTTCAATGTCTCAATCATTAGACTTATCTCAAAATTCTTTAACCGGATCCTTGCCCGCTGAAGTTGGTGACATGAGCCATCTTGTGGAATTGGATGTTTCTAAAAACATATTAGGGGGAGAAATTCCAAGCACGATTGCCAACTGTTTGATGTTGGAGAGCCTTGTAATGGGGGATAACTTATTTGATGGAAGCATTCCTTCCTCCTTCAGTACGCTAAAAAGCCTCGGTATCTTTGATCTCTTAAGAAATAACTTGTCAGGAAAAATTCCAAAATACCTCCAGAATTTTTCTCTTCTACAAAATTTAAACTTATCTTTCAATAACCTTGAAGGAGAAGTACCACATGATGGGGTCTTTCGAAATGCAAGTGAAGTTTCAGTTATTGGAAACAAAAAACTCTGCGGGGGGATTAAGGAATTGGGCTTGCGTGCCTGTAAAATTCAAGGCCGAAAGAAAAATGACAAGTTTCTTGCTCTTAAAGTTGTAATTCCATTAATTGTATCATGTTCCATCTTAGTAGCATGCTTCTTTGTTGTTTTTTCTCGAAAAAGGAAATCTGGAAGGAAACCTTCAACTATGTCACCCACATATGAACAATTTCAAATGGTTTCTTACACAGAACTCCTTCAAGCTACTAATGAATTCTCTTCGTCAAATCTTATTGGTGAGGGAAGCTACAGCTTCGTGTATAAAGGAATTTTGAATGGAGATGGAATGGCAATGGCAGTGAAGGTGCTTAACCTCCAACAAAAAGGAGCGTCCAAGAGCTTCATGGCTGAATGTGAAGCATTGAGACACATTCGCCATCGGAATCTAATTAAGATCGATCATCACCACTTGCTCAAGCATTGATACCAAAGGTAATGATTTTAAAGCTCTAGTTTATGAGTTCATGCCCAATGGAAGCTTAGAGGAGTGGTTGCATCCGGACGAGGAAAATCAACATCACCGAGGGAATTTAAGCCTTACTACTCAAAGGTTAAATATAACCATCGATGTGGCTTATGCGATTGAATATCTTCACCACCATAGCGGAACATCGATCATTCATGGTGATTTGAAGCCAAGCAATATTTTACTTGATCAAAACATGACTGCTCACGTGGGTGATTTTTGAATGGCAAGGTTTCTATCTAAAAGCTCATGCAGCAATACTTCTCAAAATCAGTTCAACACAATTGGGATAAAAGGAACTATTGGCTATGTGGCTCCAGGTAAGTATTTCACCATTTATAATTTTCTCAGCCTTTTTCATATTATATACAGTACTGGTGTTCTTAAATATTTGATTAATTTATTGAAGTTTAAAAGTTAGCATTAAAAATCTTATGGCAATATACTAACTTGATTTATTAACATTATAATTTAATCGTAGAGTATGGTATGGGCGACAAGATGTCCTTGCAGGGAGATGTCTACAGCTTTGGAATTCTCTTGTTGGAGAAGTTTACTGGAAGGCAACCCACTGACAGTATGTTCACGGATGGTCTTACCCTCCATAAATTTACCAAGATAGCTTTGCCTGAAAGAGTGATGGAGGTTATTGAACCTTCACTGTTGTTGGAAGTAGGAGTTGACAGAAATGATGTTGAAAGTAGTAGAGAAGGAAGAGCCGGCAGAATAAAGGACTGTTTGGTTGTTATATTAAGAATGGGAGTCTCGAATTCAACGGAGTCTCCAGCAGAACGAATGGAGATGAAGGATGTTGTGGCAGAATTGTGTAAAGTTCGAGAAAAAATCCTCCGCATTAGGATTTGAAACTATGGTCCGTGTTGTTCTTATGTGCATGGACTATGAACAAATTGATCAGCCACTATTCCTCTTCCACCCTTCAATAGTTAAAAAATAATGGCATGGCAAATAAGGTCTCGCTTGCACTTTCTCTTTCATCATATTACTGTACTTTTTTACAACAATAAATTTTAGAGTTGTTCAACCAAACTTTGGTTTTCTATGAGAGAAGCCACGAAGAGGGCACCCTAGCTTATGGATGTATTGCTGACTACTACTTATTTTAATGGTATTGCACAAATCCAAAAATGCATGCCTTACCTTTAGATATATAGAAGGCTCTTGGAGGGTTGCACATACCAAATATCATTATTTTATGCCACACGATTTAATTAATTAATACATGCTCTAATTAAAGTTTAATGTTCTCATGCATTTAACAATATAATTTTTTACTCAAGTTCTCCATCAACTTTAATCGGTATGTATAGCAAAAAGAATATGAGAGCGCACCCTCAATATTGTAGCAGGACTCTTCATTATTACGGTTGAAAATTATGGTCACATATAATAAATAAAGGGAAAACAGATTAGAAAGCAAATCTCAAAATTTTAGAATGGGCAGGAAAGCGAAGTATGTATTCAAGCCCGAATAAGTTATTGATGGCTGGCATATTTGTCTAGAGCATGTTTAATTTCTTTACTTTCCGATGAAGAGTTTTAAGGTTTGAGTACATGAATATGCGTTGATATCCATTTATGAAGCATTAAATGGATCAAAAATAATTAAGAGTAAGTTTCTATTGTTGAAGAAGGAAAAAAAGATAGAAGAAAAAAAAGAACAAGTTGGCTTTTTTGATTCTCACAAGTCCTCGCCTCATGAGAAAAGCCACTTTGCCTTCTCTTAATATTTATTTGGTTCTCATATTGTAAAATCTATGCCTTTATATAACTCTTTCCTTTTTATTTTATTAATTTTATTTTCTATTTTTTATTTTTTATATTTTATTTTTATTGTTTTCCAAGCAGTGATTCTCCGTTCACACATCTATCATTTTTATTGATCCTTGCCGGTCTTGACATCATGTTTTCTCTTTACATTTTTTTTTTTTTTTTTGGTTGAGTAAAATTATTTTATAAGTGCTTATAAATTCATAATACAAATGAAGAGGAAGAAATGTATCAGCCTTCCATATCAAATGAAGAGTTTTGATTGAAGCTACAGTTATTAAGAAATAAAGATGAAGCACTTGACACTTGTGAACATCTCATTTGACACGGGTTGAAGATAGTTGCTTCATAAGTCTATAAATACAAGAATAATTCTCCATATATGCAAAGGGATCTACAACCACACAACTCAAGTCTTTGCATTTATCTTTTTCCCTCAATGTATCTCTTAACTTAGGACTTCTTTTCTGATCCCATACTCTATAGGATTCTCTCGCTCAATTCGTCTATAGATCTCTCTCCATTTTCTTTCTATCATTTTCTTCTAAGATCTCTCACCCTCTTCTCTCTAATTCTCTAGTATAGAATCATTGATTCAAAGTACTTTAACACATTTGTTTATTGTTGTACTTGAGATAGAGGTAATAATATAATTCTGTGGTATTTTCGAATCAGTTTATTTTTCTATTTTTACTTTACCTTGGCCATGCAAACGCAATGACCCATTACCTCATAAGCCTTCTAAATGTTAATGACCAAATCACTGAAAATTAAGCCAATAGACACGCCCCCTCCCCTTATCTTGTTAATTGATCTTAATTATCTTTTAATATTCTACAATAGAGCAACGTAATCAACCCCTGCCCCTGCTTTAACGCAATGGACAACAAAGTCCAAGTCTTGCAACCAAAATCCACGCACTGCTAGCTGGAAGGCCCCATCCTCCATAATAAATAACACCACTCTAAACCACATTTTGGCCACCCATCCCTTTCTTTTTTTCACTTGCAATATTATACTGCAATTGCCAATTGCCTCCTCTGTATTTATGAGAATGAGATTGGTTTGCTCTATTTTCCTCCTTTCCTACCTCGTCTTAATATTCATAAATCCACCAACCTTTACTACTGCCAATGCCTCGCCCTCACGAAATGAAACTGATAAACTTGCATTGCTTGCCTTCAAAGATCGGATAAGTACTCAAGAAACTCCTTGTTTTCACGGTTGTTAAAATAATCTCATAGGAAGTATCTCACGCTGGTTTGGAAATGCTTCTTCACTCATCAAACTATCCATGGCACGTAACAAACTAGGAGGAAGCATTTCAGAAGAGCTCGGGAGACTCTCAAATCTGCAATTCCTGCAAATCGGTATAAATAATTTATCAGAGACAATTCCTCCTCTTCTTTACAATCTTACTTCACTTACTCATCTACTTATGGCTGTCAACCAACTGCACGGAACAATCCCATAAGATATTGGTTTCACTCTTCCTAATCTCCAACGGCTTCTAATTACAAACAACCAATTTATAGGGCTAATACCCAGTTCATTTCCCAATGCCTCAGGACTTATAGCAATCAGTTTAAGTATAAACCACTTTAGTGGAACCATACCAGTAAACCTCTTGGGGAGTCTAAAATTGTTACTATTTAATCACAATAAGTTAGAAACCACGGAAGCTGAAGGTCTTGGTTTTCTTACTTATTTGACTAACTGTAGCTACCTCCTCAAGCTGAATATCGGAATTAATAGTTTCAGAGGCAAATTACCAGTTTCCATTGCTGATTTCTCTTCAAGGTTAGAAGATCTAGAGGTGGGAACAAACCAGATATCAGGAACCAGTCCTCAAGGACTTGAAAACCTGGTCGGTCTGACGCATTTGGGAATGGCCTTAAACTTTATCACAAGTGAAATTACAACGGGTAATGGAAAACTTGAAAAGTTGGTGAAAATTTCCCTGGCTTACAATAAAATTTCAGGGAAACTTCCTTCCTCACTTGGAAACCTCAGTCAATTGAATTTATTGTTACTGAACGATAATAATTTAGAAGGCAACATTCCTTCCAGCTTGGGAAATTGTCAACACCTTGACATACTGTGGCTGTCCAACAACAACCTCACCGGTGACATTCCTAAAGAAGTTGTAAGCGTTTCTTCAATGTCTCAATCATTAAACTTATCTCAAAATTCTTTAACAGGACCCTTGCCCACACAGGTTGGTGTCATGAGCCATCTTGTGGAATTGGATGTTTCTAATAACACATTACAAGGAGAAATTCCAAGTACGATTGCCAATTGTTTGATGTTGGAGAGCCTTGTAATGGGGGATAACTTATTTGAGGGAAGCATTCCTTCCTCCTTCAGTACGTTAAAAAGCCTCGGTATCCTTGATCTCTCAAGAAATAACTTGTCTGGAAAACAGAATACCTCCAGAATTTTACTCTTCTACAAAATTTAAACTTTATCTTTCAATAACCTTGAAGGAGAAGTACCACATGATGGGGTCTTTCGAATTTACCAAGATAGCTTTGACTGAAAGAGTGATGGAGATTATTGAACCTTCACTATTGTTGGAAGTAGGAGTTAACATAAATGATGTTGAAAGTAGTAGATGTTTGGTTGCTATATTAATAATGGGAGTCTCCAATTCATCGGAGTCTCTGGCCGAACGAATGGAGTTGAAGGATGTTGTGGCAGAATTGTGTACAATTCGGGAAAAAATCCTACGCATTAGGCTTTGGAACTATAGTCCACAACTATATATATATATGAGCATCAACCATTCCTATTTCACCCTTCAATTCTTGAAAAAATGGCATGGCAAAGAAGGCCGGTCTCCCTTCCATGTTTTCCTTTTAGTTATATTACTGTTGTATTTTTCTTCTTTTTTTTTTCTTTTTTTTTCTTTTTTTTTTTTTTGCCAAATTTCTATTAAAATAATAAATTATCGAGGTGTTCAACCCAACTTTGATTTTTTTATGAGAGAAGCCATGAACAGGGCACCCTTATAGAATACTAGCTCTTGAAGGGTTGCACATACCAAATATTCATTTAACTTGAGCAGGCCTGCTCTAATTAAAGCTTGATGTTCTCACTCATTTAACTTCTTGTATGAAAATTTTGATATTTAAAGAGATGATTTGGATGTAAATCAAAAGAAATACATCGTGAATGTTGCGTGAGGTTTAAGTTGTTTCTAGCTACTAAGAATGACAATGAAAGAAGAAAATTATAAAAGACGACGACAAAGAAATGCCCCCTAACTAACGCAATGGGCAACCTGTCTCCAATCCAATTCTTTTTCTTTTTTTTTTAGGGAATTTTCCCAACATAAACCCAGGTTTTCAATCAATTACCTCTAAAAACCCGTGTTATGGGAAATGACAAAGGTAAACCTCTGTACGACTTTTTGGACCAATTTGCCCTTCTAATAGTAATATTTTCAAAAAAAATTCAAATTTTTTCATGTAATACCCAACCTTACACTAAATACCCAATTTTATTAATAATACCCAATACCCAATTTACATATAATACCCAACGAATCACTAAATACCCAGCACTTATTTTACAAAGAATACCCAGATTTGTGAAGAGTACCCATGAAATGATTAGCTTTCGTACAAGTCAAATCTTAACTTTTTCTAGTCAAATCAAGTACTAACATGTCCCATCAACATTTTTCAAAAGTCAGAAGTAAAGAATACCCAATATCGCATATAATACCCATATATGTGCATAATACCCAATACCCAATAGTGAACATAATACCCATCCTTAGCTTACACTAAATACCCAAAACCATATTTTCTACAGAATACTCAATTCTTTGAAGAATACCCAATTACAATTTTTTAATCATTTTTAGTATCGCTTACATGTCAAATCATATCTTTATCATATCTTCCAATTTCCAATGCAACCTAAGTTCTACATAATACCCATCATGTTAAAGGATACCCAAGTTTCCATTTTGCACATAATACCCAAGAAATAAAGAACAATACCCAATATGACTAGTTCCACATAATACCCAGATTAGTGAAGAATACCCAAGTTTAATAAAATTTGTCAGCTTTAAGCCATATTGCTAGCGGGCATGATGTTGACATTTTATTTTTTCAACATTATTTACTTATTTTTAAGAATTTCAACTTAATTTTGTAAAATAAAAAAAAAAGTATCAAATTTAAAAAAAAAAAAAAATACACTAAGCATATTTGACATTTTAGGTGAAATGTAAAAGAGCTAACTTTACCTTTCTTTGTATTTGAAACTTTTGCCATTCGGATGAATGCATAATTGTTTGGGTGCATACATAAGGTAGAAGAGAAGATTGAGGATTCTTCTACCCAAACATCAGGTATTGATTCTTGTATCTTCTTTTTTAAGTATGATTTCCCAATGTTTAAGTATGTTATAGTCATGTATGGATTATGCTTTCCCTATGTAGTTTTGTTGGATTTATTGAAACCTTATGTTTAAGAATTTCTAATTAGAAATATGCAATCTCATTACCAATTTTTGATAATGAAACTTTTAAATATAACCATGTTTGGATGCCATAACAAACAATAGGTATGTTGGATTCTTTGCAACCGTAGTTTTCATATATTCCAATTTATGTATTATACCTTGAAATTAAATGTTTTGGCTGCTAGAGACATGTATTGGTATGTATGTTTGATTCATTGAAACCTTAGGTGCCATCTATTTTATATAAGGAAATGTGCAATCCCATTACCAATTTACAATATGAATTGAAATGCCTTGTTGGGAAACCAAAATGCATCCCAGGTTTGCATTGCGGGAAAATTACCAATAGGTGGATACAATCTGGGATGTGAAGTATTAATTTATTATATGCAAGAATCGATTACACTATCAGTTTTCTTAGATTTATTTAGTTTCTGTAAAACAGTGGGAATGCTGAAATTTGGAATTGGAAATTTGGAGTAAGGGACCAAAATTCCCTAGTTGGCCTATTAATTAATGGATCATTTGAGTATTAACGATCAAGTTAACAGACCCAGCTTGAATTCTGATGAAAACATGATCTAGGTCTAGCTCGGACACTCGAGTAATTTTTCCTTCCATTCCCACGAGTTTTTGGCAACCAAATCTATGTTGTCTACTGTGTAGCCACGTGAATATCCTCTGTGTGTGTGTTATTATTATTATTTTTTTAATGTAAAAACCATGAAAATATCCTCTCTGGCGGTTTTCATGATTCATTTTATAGCGTGTAGAAATTTTGACGTGTTCTTTATTTTTTTTACTATTATACATGATTAAATTATTTATAGTTAATTATATTGCTCTTCCTTTTATAAACGAGGATATAAGTTATCACTCCTATTATAAGATGCACATTACGTAAAATTGTGTAAAAGGATCTCTATAGAACAAATTTCATAACATATTTTCAAAAACTAACCGTTAATTTAGATAAACTGCTTCTAAATTTCATTTTCGTCAAAAATCACAATAATTCAGTGGTTGATTTATGAAAAAATCAACTCGAAAAAAATGGTGACATTTTAAAAAACAAAAAAATTAAAAATTTTTCCAATTGATTTTTAAATAAACTAATTGTTTGATCATTATAATTTTTTGCGAATATAAAATTCACACAATTTATCTAATCCAACAATTAATTTTTGAAAATATGATCAGCTTTTGCAGAAAGTGACTCCTATCATATTAGAAGGATTTGATAATGTCATTGCCTAAATCTCAAACACAATAAAAATAAAAACTAAAATAGATTAAATTTAAAGGGAAAAATTATCCTCCGGGGTTTTTTTTAGGAAAAAAAATTATTATTATTAATTATTTTTTAGTCTTAAACCCCTCCATTGACCCATTGATACTCTTTTTTTAGTCACACACGTCACTTATCTACAACCATAATGGAGGTCAGAGATCTGGGGACCCCACCAATACAAGACAAGACAAAGCACAATCAGATCCCCACAGTCCACATGCAAAAGTTTGTTACCAATCAAGTGCCTGACTCACCCACCATCCAATCCCTAAACACACACACAGACAAAACAACCCCAAAATCAACAAACCACAACAGCCAAACTTGAGCTTCATCAAAATATGTATCTATTATACCTGTAATTAAAATTTTTTCCTCCAAAAATTTAAATAAAAAAAAGAAAAGGAAAGGAAAAAGAAATTCATTCTAGTATGGTCTCATAGAGAGCAACAACAGCTTTGCCAAGACATCAAAAGAAATGGGCTAGCCACTTATAACTTCAGATTGAGGTCTACACTTTCTCCTACTTCACCATGTCAATTCTTGATACTAGTTGTTGTTGCCTGGCCAATTTGTGCCTTTGCCGACGGGAAGAAGCTGTAGAAGGGCTGTTGTTGAATCGAACCAAGCAGTTGGTACCAGCCGGAGAATTGGGTCTTCTGCGCTTCCCTTCAAACAATTAGATAGAAACAAGAATTAGAGATGACAGAAAACAGAATCCAGAATCGATAAAACAATCAATGGGCTTGTTACGTAATCTTACTTGATAAGGTAATGTTTCAAATACAGGGAATTCGCAATTATGGGGAACCGAATAAGCTGAAGGATGCTTGAATTTCGAACTCAGATGTGGCAAAGGAGTTGTAGGAGGGGCTAATGTAAGAAAATCTCCATTGAAATGGCTATTTTCTTTAGTGCACTTTTTAAATTTTGGCTCAGACATGGAAGTTGAGCATGAAGGACCTTCTCTGAAAATGGGTGGAAAAAAAAATACACAATGTGAACAAACCAACCAAAATGTTTTCATCATCGCAATTAAAGTACAAGGAGATTAAAATAAAGCTAACCTGTAAATTGAGTTGCCGGGTTCAAAATTGAATGTGCCTCCATTGCACATGATGTTGATTCATCTGATCTGGATGGGAGCAACGAAAGAAGGAAATTTGCAGTGGAAAGAGGGGCCTGATGGATTGTCAAGAGAGACGGGATATGGCCTCTTCATGCCAACCATCTGTGCAACATTTGAAAGTATATTCACCATGAAAAAGCAATCCATCTTTCAGATTTCCCAATTGTCAATAAAACAAATTCTACTGAATTCCATGAAAAAAATAATTGATAGAATCAATATTTATAGTAATTGACTATTAATTCCCATATCATTTTAATTGGTAAAACAAATTCTACTCAATTCCATTCAAGAGCAACAAAATTTAAAACTAAATAGAAATTCATCCTATAAAATCCCATTTCTCAAGTGTCTTAATTTTAATCTCTCTCTCTCTCTCTCTCTCTCTCTCTCTCTCTGAAATGAATTCCGAATAAAACTTTTTAAATTTTTCATATAAATTTATCAAAATAAGATAAAAATACAGTTTTTAATATATATTTTTTTCAAACCAGTTGTAAGTTTATGTATTTTTATTTCATCCTTCTGTAATAATTATTATTATTAACGCTAACAAATAAGTTCCGATGTATAATTATGTGATCGAATTCGAGAATTCTCTTTTCGAATACACCCCATTAGACTATAAGGCCATTAACTTATCCATCTATCTGGCAAAAAAAAAAAAAAAAAACATTATCCTTCTATATATAATTTGAAAATTACATTTTACTTCCTCTAAAACCTGTAAATAAATGGTTTAATTGGAGTGGATTTCACTCACTTTCTTGTATGGAAAGGATCAAGCAAGTAGTGCTATTGATATATTGAAACAATAGAAAACATTTTATAACTAGAATTAATAAAAATGGTAGGGATAAAGTGAAAATAGGCCAAATTTAAAGGAGGTAAAGTTAGTGGTGGAGCCACACATGGCTTAGTAGTAGGAGTAGTAGCCCCTAGTTAAAAGGTGTTTTATTTTAATTTTATTTGTATAATTCATATATATTAACTAAAATATACAGAATTTCACCACTGAAAAAATTCCTACTTTCAGGTGTCTCCATTTAACCAGAGAAATTATACCAAATTCTAACTAGAAAAAATTAAAACATGGATAGACAGAAATTTACCATAAAAAAAATCCCAACTTTCAGATGTGGCCTTCATATTAAAGATCAAAATAAAGTGCACTAAAGTCCAACCAGAACAGATAAATGTCTCAAAATTTTAGAAGCAATATGAATATACCTTCTCTTCCTCTGTCCACATAGGTGAGTAGTTGCCATAATAGCTTTGGTTTGAAGGGGGCTCCATCTGAAACTTTAGTACAGATGATGATGAAGAAGCCGATCAGACTTTCACCTGCATATGGCATACAATAAAATTCCTCTTCAATTTAAACAAAAAACAGAGTAAATACACCAAATGGGGCTGAAATTGTCTTACCATTGAAGAAGAAGGTTGCTGATTTTGTTGTGTTCTTTGCATCATACTGGGGAGAGGCCAAATGGGGTTGGTTTCATAAGGAAAATCCGTGCGAAAAACTAACCCAGGATCCAATTTCTGACTCTCCCCTTCAAGATTGGACTCACAATTCCACAATTTAGGGATATTACCATGTCCGGGCACTGGAATGGACGGCCAACCAAGCTCAAAACCACCACCATTTGAGATGTGAGCTCTCCTATTTTTTAAAGTCTACCTATGATGTGAGCTCTCCTATTTTTTTTAGTTATTTTGAGCATGCAATTTAAGACACGCAACATCATCACATTTATCGCATTGAGTACGTATCACTGATATATATATTCAACCAAAAATATGTCTAAATGTGCTCACATGCTCCTGTCAAAGTTGACAGAATTTCAGTCAAACACTATTGACTGATAGAGAACATCAAAATTTGATTGGCACATGTAGTTAAACCACATGGCAATTTATAATGAAGTTTAGTATGTAGAACCCTTGTAGGGTCCTCTAACCAACATTATGGCTCGTCTCAGAGTAGAAACTATATAAACTTTATATTATAAAGATTAATAACTTTACACTTGGTTTCGTGGTGGGGTTTTTTCTTTTCATTTTTATTTTTGAAAGAGAGGAGGGGGGGTTGAAACAATAATTTCAACAAGGACTTCCCAAGGGGCTTAGAGTGAAATCAATAGTTAATAATACTGACTCCCATCCCACCCCAACGCAAAGTGGGGGGAGGGAATAAATAAATCCTGTAAAAACATATTCCAATATACTTGGTAATGTTAGTAGAAAGTTAAGTGGCCTATTGGCCTAACCAACTAATGGCATCTAGAGGGCCTCCAAAGGGGCTATAGAGTGATATATGAAGTTCATCGTATCCCAAGTTCCTATCACAAGAGAACAAGACTCCTACAAGTTCCTTAGTAGCAAGATGGATTGCTGTTCCAGAACAAAGTATCACCTAAGTTCCTGCAACTAAGTATAAGAAGTTCCTAAATTCACCTCATTTATTTAGAAAAACCTTGAGACATCATTGGCCAACCAATCTTGACGAAAAAGAAGCTACTGGCCGAATGAATACCTGAACTGAAATTCAACACGCATGACCATTGCATGGAGTAGCTAGTTCAAATAGTACAATAAAGAGACTTCCATCCACTTCATACACAACTGATCGACAAAAGTGAAAGGTTCAATACTAAAACTGCATCAATCTACTGATTTAATGATAGTGAACGCAAAATAGCCTCCCCTGCCCTATATTAATTCACCCTAAAATGAATTCTTAACAGACAGTATCAAAATTTCCCATCAAACTTTTGACAAGGAAAAATGACACAATTCCTCGGTTTTCATAGCATAGATGGAATTACCACATATTGTCATCCTCAGACACGAGAAAGGTATTAACATGGAACAACCTCGCTGTAAAATTGACTTGTACAAGCAAAACATGTGAGCCTTGGTTAACAATACAACCACGTTAGAGAAACCAAAGCAGTACAAGATAATTAGAAAATATTGGCCACACAATCTAAACTGAAGCATATAACAAACAATCAGTACAAAAAAAAATACAAACAAGCACCACTATACATCATGCACAAATCAAGTTTGTCCAACTATCCAATATAACATCAATCACAAACTCGTGAACAAGAAGTGATTTCACAAAGTGAATCAATGACATGAGGAAAACTAGAACAATAAAAAATTCATGAACAACTAGTGATTTCACAAAGTGCATCAATGACAGGAGGAAAACTAGAAAAAGAACATTGAAGTACCTTCGAACAGCAAGGCCTCCAAGAAGCTTATAACGGAGTGACTCTGCTTGAGCAATGGCACAAAGACCCCTATTGTTAACCTTAAAAATAAAAAGCTCCACACTATTCTCTGGAAACTTAAACCTCTTCTGAACGACAGATATCAATTCTCTAATCCTTCAGCCCTTCTCTCCTAAATTTAAAATAAAGATGCCTAATAATATATACAGCCACCTAACAAAACGCTAATCCATTTGGTTGCTAAGAAATAGGAGGAAAACGAAAGAAAAGGAAAATTGAATCCCATGATTTAACTTTTAAGTTGTTTCGGTTTCCAAAAAATGAAAAATAGAATACTCAAATATTTGTTCCTTCCGTTTTCTAAAATTTTCTTAGTAAACAAACAGTGCATAAACCATAAAAAAAGTAAAGCTTCACAATACTTTTTCGTTCCTTTTTTCACTTCTGAGTGTGCTTCTACTCCTATGTACAGCAAGAACCTATCGCCACCCACATGCAACCGGACTCTCACTGCTCGAGCCGCGTGCTCCGGTCCAAGGTCTCACCTTTACTCGGCAGCAGCAGCTAGGGTTCTGCCCTCGCAAGCCTCGGCTGGTTCAAAAACCGGTGTGCAGGTCGGAGATGCCTGGGTCGCCGTCTATTCCGGTGAAGTCGAAGGATTGGCAGGGCTGAGCGAGAGAGAGAGAGAGAGAACGAGTTGTGGGTTTGGCGGGATATTGGGATATTGGGATATTTTTTATTTTTTAACATAAATCATATTTAAGAAAAAATATATATCAAATTATATATATATATAAATTACAAATATTATTGATTTGACCATGACAATATTGTAATGATTAAATTTAAAAAGATTGATTTGACAACATTTAATGTTTGAATGGGTATTCTTAATATAATTGGGTGTTGTATGTAAAAATGGGTATTGGGTATTCTTCATAAATTGGATATTCTTATATAATATGGGTATTTGACCGTTAGAAGGGTATTATGGTAAAAAAAAATTATATTTGTCATTTCCCATAACACGGGTTTATAGAGGTAATTGATTGAAAACCTGGGTTTATTTTGGAAAAATGTTCATATATTAATTTTCTTTCATTTTAATTTTCTGCGTGATGACAAAATTGTAACACATCTGTAGTCACCACTATGTGAGAGGGCAATTTGAATAGTTGACAATTCATATATATATTGATTTCCTTCCATTTTGATTTTCTACGTGGTGACAAAATTGTAACATCAGTGTCTTTGCCAGCTAGTTGGCTCCAATTTGTAAGGCTCCAATTTGTAAAAGAAAGCAAATTAATCCAGTTCGATTTGAGATAAATCCAATTAGATGCTCGTCGAGGTTGATTTGTTAGATAAATAAATTGAATTCAAACAAATTTAAATATTGCGTGCTTAAGCCAAGCTCAAAAAGTAACTTAATCAATTTTGTTGGGTTGTGAGCAGGAGTGTTTCTTGTACATTTTCAAGAGTTTCTTTCACCTCCTCTTAATATTATTTTGGGAAAATTCTTTCAATGGACTCATATTTTTCAAATACTCTCTCTCTCTCTCTCTCTCTCTCTCTCTCAAGTGTTCACAAATATGTAGGTCCTACGATCATAAATGCATATTGAATGAGGTTTAGGTCATTACTAATAATAATGATAATGAAAGAAGCTAGCTATATAACATACGTGGAGAAAATGAGCAACCAAGTCCCCAGTCTTTGAAAGACCTACAAGATATTGCAAGTCGCAACCAAAGTCCTGAATGGTGGGCGCCTGGCCAGCGTTTTAGTCTACAAGACTACAACCCTTGCCGGAAGGCCCAATAATGCTAGCTCTTTCACCCCAATTGGCTGGTAGTGACGAGCCAGAGTTCAAATTAAGGGTTCAAATTGAATTGAAGTTGTAAATTTTTTGGCCAAAAAAACTCAACTACAACATGAGAAATTCAAGATCCACAGAAAATTTTGATAAAATTTCGAGGAAATCAGCCAACTTTTAATTATTTTATTATTATTTTTTAGTTATATTAGAGGGAATTCGACTCCTTGACCTAGCATAATCATAACCATTTCCCCCTTACACCCTCACCACTAGGTTAGTCCCAGTGGTTTTACTTTTAATTATTTTATTACTGCATGCCATGGAAGATTTGGACAAATAGTACGTTAAATCCTTTTGGCAAACTCAAGAAATCAGATTCAATAAAGGACCTGAAATAGGAATTAATTGGGTTCATTCAATTTAAATCTTACATAGTTTTAGAGGTAGAAATTCATTGTCTTGAATGGAGCTATTTAAAAATGATGGATCTATAATCATATATAATTGCTGATACAGGGTCATTTTAAGGAATTCTTGAATTGCCTCTATTTTACTGTTATCTGTGATGATGGTAATCATTTTCTTGAATTTCCCAATCATCACAATGGATTTATTCCCAATCATTTTCTTGAGATTATAGTTTAAAGTAAATAAACTGATTTTTTAATTCTACTTAGAACTTTGTTCACAACAACGGCAGCCATTGGTATGCCGGCTGGGTACCTTGATCTCAAGAAAATGATGGTTCATTCCAATCCTTCCCCCTGATTTCATTAACAATCATCAATTTATAAGCTAAATTTTAGTGCAAGTATCATAATTTTTTAATTTGACCATTGTTTAGCAGACTTAGGCCCGTTTGTATTAATTTTTTCTAAAATCATTTTTTCATGTATCTCTTTAAAGTGATTTTTGTTACCAGATTGAATCAATGTGGAAGAGTCACTGTCTTGAGTTTAATTAATTATAAGGTTAAAAGCTGGTGGGTTCAATACCAAGTTGGTCCACATATATAGGAAATCTCATCTTATTAAAGGGGATATATTCATAATTCTCAGAGACATAGGTTCCTGTTTGTTGTTGCTTCAGCCGCAAGGGTTGTTCTGCTTGTGGCATCGTTTTTTGTGGTTCCTGGTTCTGTTCTGCTATCGAAGTAAGGCTACTTTATGTGCCCTAATCCTACTTTTAATATTCTTTTGTTATGCATGTCCTTGCTTAAGAAAATTTGTTAAAAAGGGAGTAAATGTGTGCAAGTGCAAATTCACCCTCTCAACCATGGAGCTAAATCAGATTTTAAAAGTGGGCTCTTGTTCTAGTTTGGCCCAACTTATATAATTTAAATCGGGCTATAGTAGATTAAATTTGGGCCTGCTTTAATGAGTTAGTATTATATATTTACATAATCTTTTAGCAAGGTTAAGCAGATTACATTTAAATATTGTTAATATTATGATTTCTATGGTTGCTACATAAATTTCATGATGGATATAGACAACTTTGGTTTATTTATTTACTCATTTATTTATTTTATTTATTATGCTGTTGTTTTGGCAAGTAAGGACTTGTAAAGCCCAAAAATTATAGAGATGGGTTGGCCCAAAGGTGCAGTCTGTTTATTCTTTGGGTTTGACTGAAAGTTAGAAAAGCCCAAGACCTATTAATTTCCTACACCCTTTTTTTTTTCACTGTGCCTGCTTTCAACAGATAACTTACATGTTAACAATCATGATTTTTACTTTTACAACACCTATTAGATACATTTAGGTCCAGCAAGCAAACTCCAGTTACTAGCCAACTTCTGTTTTGCATGTGAGACTACCGGCCCTGCTTCCTCTGTAGCTGGTTAAGTTACCTGGTAGAGTAAGGTTTGAAACTGGGGTTAAAGAAAGTATAAACCAGTGGAAATGTTGTAAAGAGAGAGAGAGAACTCAAAGAGAGAAACTGTTTCAGCTGAAGCTACTGTAAGAGAGAGTGAAGGAGAGGAAGATAAGATTTGTTTACCTTGAGGTGAGATATCCTCACCATTTTTTTTTTTTCTCCATCTTTTCAGCCTCAATTGTATATGGAAGCACTTATATGGACTAAATTTAATACTAGACCCATGGATAAATGTTGAGGAGCTAAGTGATGATTAATATCATATTTCTGAATACATGCATGCAATGAATAAATCATGATTTAAGATGCTTATCTTATGGATAGATTATAGAATTAAGTTATTTTATTATTTATTATTCTGATTTCTAGCTGCTTGTTTCTATTTTTAATGTTTGTCTCTTTTCCTTTTCTTTTGGGGTGATGTGTGAATCTTTGAGTTGAATGAACTTTTAAGGTTTATCGTTGATGGAGGTATGGCTGGAATAAAAATTTTATTTATTTATTTTTGAGAACATTTGATGATTTCATGTTCAGCTTTAATTGTATACTTTTATATAAATTTTCTTTTCAGAAATTTTTCTTTCTCTATGTTAAAATAATTGTTTTAAGTTGTTTTGTGCATCATAACAATTTGTTTTTTATAGCCCAAAAAAAATAAAAAAATTTGAGGGAAATGGGGTTAAAATGGGAGAGAGAAGTTTAGCTATGGAGGTTGGCGTACAGGGACTCTTCATGGAAGAAGATGACCCATTTTAGGGACTGTTGGGCTAAGTTAAAACCAAACAGCCCATATAGTTTAGTAAACAGCCCATTAGTTTACCACTTTAAAACATTTAAGGCCCTCTGTGGTGTATAATTTTTATTTTAAAAATGGTTTGAACTTTAAGACTTTAAAACAGGTTGTAATCTCTTGAGGTGGTGTGTGTGTGTGTATATGCTTTGAGACTTTGCTTAAGTTTAGTTACCGGTACGCTAAAGGTGGGCCTTAAACTTAGGTTATGGGTCAAAAATCAATTTGAACCTTGTCCTTTTGGGCCAAATTAATTGCACCCCTAAACAAAATGCTTAACATTTTACTTCTCTCAATGGAGTGAAATTTTTGGATTTGGATAAGCGAAATGCCTAACATGGAGCTTTGCCATCTATGGTTGGAAGATTCTCTAAAAAGCACGGGTGCCCAAATTTCCTTTTTTACATGTATTTAAATAAGTCATTAGCGTTTAGTCCAATCCGATAGCCCGGTTAAAAAAGAGTTCTCTATACTTAACTCATTCCCTGGAGTAAAAAGTCATTAAGTTTAGAAAAAACTAACATAGATGAGCCAAGACTGTTATGCAAGTGTTCACAAATTGATAAGAATAATATTAAATGGAATTTTAGACAATTTTTATTATCTTTATCATTTCAAAAATACACAAAAGTTGAGACCGGTTTTATCTTGTTGTCATGTCATATGATTAAAAAACATGGTCACTATATCATTATTCAATTGATATATAATATAACGAGTTTGGATTTGCTGTTGATGTGACAGGTAATATTAATCACCGTTGGATGACCGACACGTGTATAAGAAAGGGGATCCAATGGCTCTCATAAGAAAGGCCCATGAATCTCACAGGTGACCCAAAACACACCAGATTTGAATCTTTCTTATGTGAGCCATTAGATCCCCTTTGTTGCACACATGTCGGCCATTTGTCACATCAACAACAAATCCAAACTCTAATATAACCGTTCTTTAATTATATTCTCCCTCATGAATAAGTCCAGCACATTGTATGCTGTTTAACTATGCCATTACTAATACAAATGATAATGATAATGAAATAAGAAAAAGTAGAAAAGTTTAAGAAGAGAATATATGCAATTAAATTCCTCGCACCTTGTTACCAATGTGGAATTTGAGTGGCCCATTACGTTGGGATAATGGGATTAGTGGAATTTGAGTGGCCCATTAGTGAAAAGTTTATGATAGTTGGGGGAATTCAACTCCTTTATCACCTTGTCTTCTACTTATCCAATTTCATTGTCATTATTATTTGCAACAACTTAAGCCTCAATTAATAAACATATAGCATTTGTCTTTTCTAAAATGGTGATTGAAATTGCCCCATCATCACATTAAGTGGATTTATTCTCAAAATTAAATGTAAAACATAATAAAATAAATCAATTTCTTCAGAACATTCAAACAAGGGCCTAAGTAGACTAAAATCATCTTTATTATTGAGATGAGTGATATCCCTTTTCTATATTCCCTTCATTCATTTGGCAAGTTAATTAATTGTTGCACTGCTATTAAGAGATCTTCTCTTAGTATTTGTCCTTTTCTAAAATGGTGAAATTGCTTCTTTCTTCCTTTTCTTTTGTGTTTCCGATGTTCACAAATTCATAATCTAAACCCTATCTTTGTATATCCTCCATAATAAATAACACCACTCTAAACCACATTTTGGCCACCCATCCCATTCTTTTTTTCACTTGCAATTGCCAATTGCCTCCTCTGTATTTATGAGAATGAGATTGGTTTGGTCTATTTTCCTCCTTTCCAACCTCATCTTAATATTCATAAATCCACCAACCTTTACTACTGCCAATGCCTCGCCCTCACGAAATGAAACCGATAAACTAGCTTTTTTCTTTTTTTTTTATTTTCTTAGGAAAGAGCCGGTAGCCACCCACATAGCAGCCCCGTCCCAAGATTATTAAGGAACCTCACTTATGGCCGAGGAATACCGTGGTAACAAAACTCTACACTTGGGTTTTACAAATAGGAAAAAAGAAACGAACCCAAGGGCCAACCAAAGAAAACAAAAAACAGCCAAGAAATAAACACCACCTTAACAGACAACCAAAGACACTACCTAAGCCGAAGATAAGGCATACCCAATCTATCCAAGCTATACAAACCTTTCAATTCTCTAACAAAAAAATCCGCCGTGCTAAATACATTATTAACTCCCAAAGCTGCAGCTTTTGCCAAGTAGTCTGCAACTTTATTAGCTTCCCTGAAACAATGATGAATAGAATACTCAAACTCTTCCAAAAGTTTCAATATCTTCTCCCAAAAATCCCAAAGGTACCAAACTGTACATTCCTTATTCAAAATCCAGTTGACCACTACCAAAGAATCGCATTCAATATCAATATTTACAACACCCATCTGTTTGCAAAGAATCAGACCCTCTAAAACCGCTCTGATCTCTACTTCATTATTGGACACAAATCCAAAATGCCGAGAAAAAGCAAAGACGACTTTACTTGTACCATCTCGAAGGATACCTCCCCCACTTCCATTGCCAGGATTTCCAAGACTACTACCGTCCAGATTCAATTTAAATCTATTCAGACTAGGCTTGGACCAGTGCACAATTCGCTCTTGAAGAACGTACTTCTCACTTATTTTGATATCTAGACGCTTCAAAATCAACCTGTCTGAAGTGGATACTTTCCTCACCTTAGTAATCTTTTCCGCTACAAAACGAGACCAATATTTGATTGATCTCCAAACAACTTCCAAAACTTTCATATTTTCCTTCCATACGGGGGCAGCACATCTCCTTCTCCACAATCGCCAAACCACAATTATTGGTAATGTACCAAAAAGAGAACCAACCTGTGATTGCCGAGAAGCTCTATTAAACCAAGCTTGGACTCTTTCCTGCCAGTGTTGATGAACTGTGAAAGGAATAGCTAATTCAACCGACACTCTGCACCAAACTGCTCTAGCAAACTGACCACTTCCTAACACATGATCAATATCTTCAACATCCCCCCTATTACAGCAGTTACAACACGAGACAAGCGAGATTCCAATCCTTTGAATTTGATCATCCACACTTAAGAAACTAAACATGGCTTTCCACATACACAACGACATTTTCTTTGGAATCAAATTATTCCAAACCCATGAAAAACAATCAGATTTTGGCATTTTTAACCGTATTAAATCCCATGCCGATTTAGTAGAAAACACACCGTTTCTATCCGGAAGCCAAATGAGGACATCTTTCTTCTCTTTCAGCATACCCACAATTTCCATCACAGTTTTCGCACATTCGATACCCATCATATCATTTAGTCTATTAACATCCCACGTATCATTGATAACTAGCTCCCGTATCTTGATAGCAGGATTTTCAAGGTGGTCAACAATTCCATGAAGAGAGCCTCCTTCAAGAAATTTATCATACCAAAGAGATATATCCCCTGCTTTTACCTTCCATTTAGAATTTTCTAATAGAAAAGGCAAACCTTCAAGAACTTTCTTCCAAAAAGGCAACCCCGAAGCACTCTTCAAACATAAGCTTAAATGATTATTCTTTGCATACTTTGCACGAAAGAATCTCGCCCACAAGGAATCCTCAGTCAGCAATTGCCATCCAAATTTAAGGAATAGAGATCTCTTCACCTCCCCCAATTTTCGAATCCCTATTCCCCCCCTCTTCCACTGGAAGACACATTTTATTCCAAGCTCTCCATCTTCTCTTATTTGTCTCTTCCTTATCTCCCCAAAAGAAAGCAGAAAATAAACCCTGCAGCTTTTTAACCACTAATTTCGGCATATGGAGCACAGACATCATATGAATGGGCATACTAGATAGCACATGTCTTAATAAAATATGCCTTCCCCCTTGTGATAGAAGCCTGTTCCTCCACCCTGCCAATTTATTTTCAACTTTTTCAATCAACTCATCAAAATGCTTAACCTTTATTCTCCCATCTACAATCGGGGCCCCTAAATACTTAAAGGGGAAATTTCCTTTCACGAAGCCAGTAGCTCTCATAATTTCTGTAATGAGACCAACATCGAGCCTCTTAGAAAAATAAATCGTCGATTTCTCATAATTGATTTTCAGACCAGACCAAGCCTCATATTGATTCAAAGTATCCACACTACAAGAAAATTGACCTTTTGAGGCGTTTTTAAAACGCCGTCTATAGCCTTTTGTGGCGTTTCAAAAACGCCGCACAAAACGCCGTATTGAGGTCTGCCGTAAATGATATTGACAATACACGGCGTTTCGGAAACGCCGTTAATGATAGTTTCCGCGGCGTTTTAAAAACGCCGTTAAAAGTAGTTTCCGCGGCGTTTTAAAAACGCCGTTAAAACCCTATTAAACTTTTCCACGGCGTTTTAAAAACGCCGCAGATATATTTTTATTTTATTTTATTTATTATTATTATTATTTTTTTATTTTATTTATTTTTTTTTTGCAATAATCTTCCTATGCATCATATAGAAGCACCACTAACATGAATAAAAATGCACATTTCATTTAAAATAAAATCTCAAAATCAATTTCTTCACATTCTGACTTTAAAAGTTCTAAACGTACAGAAAAAACCATTTATATATACATCAAATTCCACAACAAGTTTCTTAAGAAAACAAATGTATCCCACATTCATTCATCCTTAACTTCTTCAAAAGTGGCCTAACTTCTTCAAAAGTGGCTTAACTTCTTCATCCATCTTCATTTCTTGTAGCTCCAATTTAATATTCTTCGAACTGTGAAAACAATATAATTAATACAAAAAATTATTATCAACTAAAAAAGCACATATTTCACAAATCATAGTGACTATATATTTTCAACACTTTTATAATGATAGTATCTGATTACAAATGACACATTCTAGTCATGAAATAATAATAAGCAATTCAACCAACAATCACATGAACTATCCTAAATATTACTTTAAAACATTGGATCAATGTTAAGACGAAAATCCGGCAGAGTTCCGTTACTTTTTACAACATTCTAGAATTTCACCTAATATTATAAGAGTTTTATAGCACTTCTATAATCACAGTATTTCAACATCAACAAGAAAATGACGCATCATCCTACCCCTCCCATTAATCAGCAACCAACAATCACATGAACCATCATAAATATAAAATAACATATTTTTTACTTTTAAGACAAAAATCCGGCA
>JAESVK010069691.1:0-10736 GCA_017140935.1 Hamamelis virginiana
CAAACGCGCGCGTGGGCGCTCGCACGCGACACACCACTGCGCTTCTTATGGGCCACTGATTCATGCATCACACCCTTTCGGTGCCCTTCCAGTGGCCCCAGTTTGATATGTAGATGTGTATTGAGCCTCACACAACCACCCACCAATTCATGCATCACACCCTTTCGGTGCCCTTTTAGTGGCCCCAGTTAGATCCGTAGATGTATTGAGCCTCACACACACACACACACACACAGAAAGAGAGAGACCATACTTACTCTGCATCCTCATAATCGAATGATGCATAACCTGATGTTATACTCTTCAATTCATTATAGAAGTCAACAACAATTTCCCTCAAAGGTATGCGATACTTCATAAAGGCCCGTTGACTGCATATACAGAAACTCAAAGAATCAATATAGACAATAATCACAACCAAGGAACAAAATCTAGTAAAAAAGTGTACATCTGGTGGTCAGGACCCTCCGTTTTAAAAAATAAAACATTGAACAATAACAAGTCTAAAGATCCACATGAGATCCCTGAATAGATGATCTGTAAGCAAGTGATAAAATGACAACAGCCCTGACACAAAACCTACCTGTCAATAAACGAGTATTCCAACTGCTGCCCTCTCCTCTCAGAGCAAAGGGTGATAACAGATCCCACATACCTTCAAGTAACAACGAAAGAGTGCATGAATAAATGCTTTACATTCTGTGAAAGAAAAAGTATAATTGGGTAAAATGTAAAGGGAGTATCAGTACGAGAGCTTACTCACTAGGAATAATAATTGTAGCTATTACTGTAGGTTCCCAACAAGCTGTCACTCGTTTCTTGGGATTTGAGGGCAATGCAGCAGGATTTTGAACTTGTACTTTGCTGAAAAAGAATACAATATATATTGTTTGGTAAAGGATACAGGAACCCAGTCTTACAGAGACAATAACATAACACATACCTCCCATCGGAATACTCAAAAATATATGGCACAGTTGGAATAGTAGATATGACATGAGCTCCATACTCCTATGATGCATAATAAAACCATGGATAACAATAAGCATAATTATTCCAAAAATTATGACATAAAAACCAATACTAGGTAAAGAGAGTAGGTTGTAGACTATATCATTGTCACGAAGCTATGAAACATGGGCACTAGATACAGTTCCACGCTGTAGGGTCATGCTAACAGAGCATGATTTTTACAGTGGATGTGGTTTATTGCGCACGTAATGTTACTCATTAAATTCTACTATAAAGTTATCACATGGGCCAAGTGGGAGAATGTAAGATTTAAATTTAAATTTAAATTTAAATTTTTATTAATGACCCACGTAATATTAGCACATGTGACATAGTGGGTTTATGGGATAATGTTAACCACTTCTATCCTATTTCTGATTGGTTAATATTAGAAATGGTTTCCTAATATCTCCTACTATGATGGGCTAGTGGAGTTCTAATCGAAATGGGAAATTGGTCCTCTCTCTACCCATAAATAGGTATTCAGATTACCCATCAGATTATCTGAAGAAATTGATAGAAGGAGAAATAGGGTCAAGAGAGAGAAACTTTTTTCCATCATAGAACGAAGACTGTTCTATTTGAAGATTTGATCGCGCGAAGATTGCGATTATGGATCCGGGTATGTTGTTTGATTTCCGCATTATGTAATTATATTATATTATGATAATTGTGATCTTGGGCATGATTGTAGTTGTTATTTTACATAACAACATGAAAGTTTACACCGGTACCAACGCAATATCTGATGTCAAAGTCTTCTATTGCTTTAATTACATCTTCATATGCAATCTTTCCATCATAATTCCATATTGAGAATAGATTTCCATCCTTAATTTGTTGCTCTTACTTCAGCTTGAGTGTTTATACCTTACATCGAAAGAGGAACAGTATTCCAATTTCCAAAGATTAAGATGGCAAGCAAAATGACTTCTATCTAATGCGCCACTGAATGCTCCCTCCATAGTATTATATGTCTGGTCAATTTCATTTAGAGAATTGGGTGGATCAGGAAAGGTGCCAGAGAGATTATTGTGGGAAAGATTTAAGAACTTTAAATTCGTTAAACTCTTGAACAGAAGGGAAATGCTACCATTCAAATAGGTGTCATTCAAAGACTGTATTGCAAATTGGAGCAATATCGAAGATCAATTGGCATGGGTCCGCACAACTTGTTTTGGGAAAGGCGCAGATATGTCAAGTTAATCAAATGCACGTGTGAAGCACATGTGCGTTGGCCTACAGATTCTCACGCGTAGGCTGGTTAATAAAGAATGGGAAGAAGTAAGTCCTTTTAATGGTGGCTCAAACTCATTAATTTTGACATGAAATAACGGTTGTGGAATTCACACATATATGGATGGATAGGTCGTATCCTACTATTTTGCCCTGAAATTCACAATGAGTGAAAGAGATTAATGATGTGTTTGTTGGGAATAAATCTACAAGAAAAATAATCATTTAAGATATTAAGCACATGAAGAAAAATAGCAAACACACAATAAAGAACACAAGGAATTTTACGTGGTTCGGCCCAAATTGCCTACATCCATGGGAGTGATAGTCTTCTTCATTATGAGAGAAAATGAGTACAATTGGCACAAGAAGTTCCACTTAGGATATACCCCAAACCCAAGTATACCCCACTCAACTCACTCTCTCAATCCCCTTTGGAAGACTAATCCTATTCACTCCCAATCACTCAAGTCTTCATCGTTTCTGCATATATGTATATATAATGGCAGCCATGCTTTCAATACTAGTGCCGAGCACCTCCTTCCATGCATCCATATGCGGCTTCCCAAGGTGCACCTTCAAACCATGCATACTTAGCTTCATCAAGCCAGTTGCAGCCATTGGAAATTGACAAAACTTGGTTATCACCACAATTGCAAGCCAACAAATATTAATATTCTTCGAAATAGACTTCCACATGTTGGGAACTAACCCTTAATTATCACCATTCATGGTATTGTACCAAAGCAATTAATTTCACCAATAAAAAATTTAATCATCCGATTTGGGTGGATTCCCAACGATCACCCCCTCTACCCAATAGGGGATGGAATTGCCATGGATACACCTCCACCATAGGATGCCCCACACCCCCTCCATTGGAGTGCCATTTGGTCAATGCCTCACTGCCCCTACGCATCACCCCCATGATGCATGCAGCCTGCACGTCCTTGGACTTGCACCTCGTCCATGTTGTGAATATCCTTTAACTTGAGATTCCCTCTTTGGTATATGGATCTCATTTAACCCGAGATTCTCCTTTGCTATATGGATCTCCTTTAACCCGAGATTCTCCTTTGGTATGTGGCAACTAAACACCCTTGGAGCTTTCTCCTCACGAGCCCCCTCTTGGATGCTAATCTAGCACATCAATTGTGCTTCAACCAAAGTTTTTTTTTTTTTTTTTTTTTTGCCATTTAATTGTTGCGTGATGCCTTGTGCTTCAACCAAAGCTTTGATACCACTTGTTGGGAATAAATCCACAAGAAAAATAATCACCCAAGGTATTTAGCACAAGAAGAAAAATAACAAACACACATAATAAAGAACACAAGGAATTTTACGTGGTGTGGACCAGCCTCGTGGACGGGGCTTTGGGTGTATGTCCACATCATCACCGGGCGATGTGATTTGGGGGGTTTAGAAATCAAACAAAGGAGTCGCCACCTTATTTTTAAGGAATAAGGAAACCATGAAAAATATTTTATTTTTTTAAATCAAAACAAAACAAACTCCATTTTTAATGAAAAGACTGTCTACAAACCAGAGTTGGATCCGGGGGCTAGGTTACGACGTGGGAAGGTTCCAAGCTTTCACTTGTAGGCACCCACCTCGCCCTAATTAAAGGACTTCTAATTTATTTGGGCTATTTAAATCCTTAATGCAAACAATCCTAAATAATCTAATCAACCAAAAAAATATTGATATAAATGCATTATCTATATTTAGTTATATTAATAATAATAAAAAATATATACAAACAAACCCCTAAAACCTAGGACACCCTACGGGCATCCTAGGGTGGACTTGAGCCCTATTAGCGCCTACGTAACTTACTAGTATCACCTAGCAAGTATCAAAGTCCACGTAGTTCGACTACCCTAGGACTCTCCTATTGTAATCGATCACATCATCAAAGGTATTTCAACCTAATTCAAGACTCTAACTTCGAGAGTTTTTATTCTTTCAAAGTCATTTATTTGAAATCATTTCAAATTAAAAGATATTCATAAAATCCAAATATTCTAAAACAATTCTTATCTTTAGAAATCAATTCCAATTAAAAATCTTTTTCAAAGATTTTCAAGAAAACAAATCATATGGGAGGAATTTCATTCCAAGGTAAGAAAATCTTTAAAACATTTCAAATCTTTTGAAAATCAATTAATAATCAAACTCATAAAATCATATTTATTTCATAAATATTGCATCAAAAATCTTTTTATAAAATATCTCGAAGGTTGACTCTCAAATTGATTAAAATACTCAAATCTGAGTATGATTTTTACAACAAAGGAAATTCCTAGGGAATGTCAAGTGACCTTCCTAGCCTAGGGTCTCTAACTAGCCCTAAAGTTAATCTAAAAACCCTAACATACTAATGCAAATGCATGCTGTAATTTAACTAAATTAATCAAACATTCACAAAATCAATTCTAATCATGCATGAAAATGTTCCTAAATGCATACTAATCAAACTATGTGATCCTAAGCATATTCCTAAGTTGGATTTGGCCCTAAAATAATCTTTAGAAGTGATTTAAAGGCATAAACAAATCCGGACAGATTTGAGCATTAACCTTTAACCACTCTAAAAATCACGAAAACAAAGAATAAAAATGTGAAAATGTCCTAGCATGCTTTCTACATGAATATACTATGAAACTACTAATAAAATCATGCAAAATATGGCTTAAAAATGTTAATTAAACCACTTTAAACCATGTATTCAAATCTGGACAGATTTGAATACATAATTAAAGTAACTTAAAAAACCATTTTTAATCCATAAAAACATCAAATAAACACCCTAGCATACAATCTAATATGCTTGACTAATTTACCATGCAAAACATATCAAAAACTACACAAAAATATGCTTAAATAATTAGTTTAAACACAAGGGGAGAATCTTACCTTTGCACGCTCCCTCGTACACAATTTTCATGTTCAAGCAATCAAATCAATATCAAGTGTTCAAATAATCATAAAAAAACATAAAAAATGACTAACAACTCATCACATGTCAAGAATACATATTAACACATTCATATCATCATTAATACCATCAATCAAACATTTAGAGATTCAAATAACAATATGAATATATCAATACTTACCCTAGGCATGCTCGCATACATGAAATAATAACAACGGACTCATCTTAAACATAAAATCATAACAAAAACTAACCCTAGCATGCTTACACACATAAAATCACAAGAAACTAACCCTAACATGCATACTCACATAAAATAATAATAAAACTACTTCTAATCATGCATACGTACATAAAATAACAAGAAAGCTAACCCTAACATGCATACTCACATAGAATAATGATAAAACTACTTCTAATCATGCATACGTACATAAAATCACAAGAAAGCTAACCCTAACATGCATACTCATATAGAGTAATGATACAACTACTTCTAATCATGCATACGTACATAAAATAACAAGAAAGCTAACCCTAACATGCATATTCACACAAAATCAAAACAAGGCTAACCCTAATCATGCATACTAACATAAATAAGAGAAAGAGATAAACCTATTCAAACATGCATAGAGAAAACTCCTACAAAGTAAAATGAAAATCCATCAAAGAACAAGGCTATGATTGAGTGTTTACCCTTCGATCCCCTTCTTGGCTAGCCTCCTCCAAGCTCTTAGCCTTCGATCATTGCCCCTTCAATGGTGTAGAGATGAAGAGCTAAAGAATCTGTAGCCTCCTCTCCAAAACCCTAGAAATCTCTCCCCCTTCTCAACCTCTCATAATGCAACATATATAGGGTTAGGGTTCAAAACCTTGAATGGCTAGGATCAATCCCTCTAAAAAACGATCCTAGGGCTTAGAATGAATCTCTCTAGGGTTTGAAAGCTGAAACCCTTCGAATTTATGCCAAAAAATCAAATCAAATCGGTCAAAATAAGTCAAATTTTCCAAAATGGCAAAATTGGCTCGAGCCAGCTGATGGCCGTCCTAGGCATGGACGGTTGGCCGTCCTAGCTGGACGGTTGGCCGTCCTAGCTAGGACAGTCACCATGCTGACTTTCCCAATTTTGTTCCCCAATTTTTGGTTTTTCGAATTTTGGCCATATTTTGGTCAAATTTGATCCAAACCCGATGGTTCAGGGCTCAAAACGACCGTGTTTTGATCCTCCACATTTTTATAATATTTTTGGGTTAAAATCAATTGACCATGGTCAAGGGTTTTAGCAAAAAGCTAGCCAATTGACCCGGTTGTGCCAAAATTGGTCATATAACCATTCTCTGTTTTGTAAAATTGATCAATTAGGCTTGCACCACTTCTAAAGACATGATTTCAACATGAAATTGGTACTTAATAACATGTTTTGAAAATCTTTTGTTTTGGTGGAAACGACCAATTCACGGTCGATTGGAACAAAACCCTAATTCAGCTCATCCTTACCCGTGGGCTCGATTTTGGGAGAATTCATCCCAACCATTCAAATGCTCAATTGACACACCAAATACACTCCCCACATCCATATAAACCTCATGAAACAATCCGTTTCGAATTCGGAGGTCATTCGGAAATTATACGAGAAAAATGACGAAAATGCCCTTCAAGTCGCAAAAACCCTAATTACCTATCGAGCTCTCATCAGAATGCCATGAAAATTTACAGGGATGTTCTAAAACACCTCAAAAGTCAAATGCAATAAAAATGGGTTGATTCCAATCCAAATGTACACATGAAATAATGGACTGTCCTTTCCCTCAGAAAAGGGCAATATGGGCAATTTGGTCTTTACAAGGCCAATTCCTCACCAAATGATCAGCTATTCTAGTTGATCATTTGCATGGACATATGGTAGAAATAATTGGTAAAAATGGGGTGTCCACACGTGGTTCGACCTAAATTGCCTACATCCACGGGAGTGATAGTCTTCTTCATTAATATGAGAGAAAATGAGAATAATTGGTATAAGAAGTTCCACTTAGGATGTACCCCAAACCCAAGTCCCTTGAACCCAGGGGCGGAACCAGGATTTTTGTTCTAGGGGGGCTAATTTATTTTTTCTTTTTATCTACTCTTTCAAGAAAATTATCAAACACTAGGCTTTCGAAAGTTACATTGAATACACGTAACAAATACTTATAAAACATAAAATTTAACAGAAAATTATTAACAAATGCAACTGATATGCACGACTATATTATAATTTAACTAAAACAAAAGAAAATATATATTCGATCATTACAAAAGACTAGTACAAAAGAAATAAAAGAAAATACACTATTGAAGCTGTACCCTACGGTCTCTTTATTGATTTTATTGTGCTATTTTGCAAATTCAATATTCAATTTGGATGATATAAATTTCAAAATCTACATAGGCGATAAGGCGAGCTAATATGCTATTTTGCAAGTGAAACTCAACTCAAATTAAAAGTTCAAAATCTTATGTTTCTCATAAATTTTAAAATATAGCAATGACCGTTTAATACAACAATCAAGATAATAGAAAGAGATTTTTATTAATAATTACAGCAACCAAACCAAAAAAAAAAAAAGAGCAAATATGTAAATAAGTAAAAAATGGAAGTAGAAACTTATCCAAACAGGCCCTAAATTAGCAAATACCTTATAGGAGCAAATCTTACAGGAGTTACAAGAGAGTGAGATGAGGGTCAGGGGCATAGGAAGGAAGAGAAAGAGAAAGATTGGGTAATTGGGCTAAATTATTGGGCAAGTATTTGGGCTGGGGTGGGCTAAACATTGGGCTGGAGTAGGCTAAACCCATCATAGTGTAAACTAATAAGGCTAAAAAAAAATTTGGCCAAAGTTTGGGAGGGCTACAGCCCTCTTCAGCCTCCTACTTGGTTCTGCCCCAGCTTGAACCCAAGTACACCCCACTCAACTCACTCTCTCAATCCCCATTGGAAGACTAATCCTATTCACTCTCAGTCACTCAAAGTCTTCAACATTTCTGCATATATGTGTATATAATGGAAGCCATGCTTTCAATAATAGTGTCGAGCACCTCCTTCCATGCATCCATATGCGGCTTCCAAAGGTGCACCTTCTTCCCATGCATACTTAGCTTCATCAAGCTAGTTGCAGCCATAGTTATCAGAAGCGGACCGAACATCGACCCGGTCAAGGCACCGGTTCACTGGTCTAACCACTGGGTCAACGGTCGGACCGCTTAATTACAAAATATATATTATTTCAATATATTTGAGATTTTTATAAGTATATGAATGTAATAAGATTATATTTTATAGATTGCATTATAATAACAACAAGTAAAGCATAGCCTAGTGGTAAAGACTAGCTTCCATTTCCTTTCTTTTTTCCAACTTCAAGAAATGCAACTTCCATAAAAAAATATTTTGAATTATTAATTTACCGGTTAGACCTGTCAAACTGGCCTGGCTAGTCTGGTTCTGTTAACTAGGGTTGCAACCATTGGAAATTGACAAAACTTGGTTATCATCACAATTGCAAGCCAACAAATATTAATATTCTTGGAAATAGACTTTCACATGTTGGGAACCAACCCTTAATTATCACCATTCATGGCATTGTACCAAAGCAATTAATTTCACAAATAAAAAATTTAATCATCCACTTTGGTTGGATTCCCATTAGTATCCTTTACCATTCAATGAGGACCCCAGTCTCTACTAAAGGTCCGTTTGCATTAGCTTTTCCTAAAATTACTTTTGGAGCTTAAAATTTCACTTGATCTAAGTGGGGAAATGATAATCACTTTTAAACAATTTGAAGGAATGATAGAATTCATGCCAAATTTTCATACTAATAGTGATTGTGGCAAAAGTAAGGAGGCCTCAACTTTTACCACAATCACTTTTAGTATGAAAATGTTGATATGTGAAGATATGATTTGAAGACAATTTAAAAGAAAAATGTGAAAAAATAGTTCTCTAAAAGTGATTTTAGCATAACCTAACGCAAACGGATCCTAAGAGCATCTCCAATGCTATATCAGTCAAATAAATTGCATCAATGGATCGAAAACGGGCCCAACAGTGTCCTTTACCATCACTTTATTCTTGTTTTTCTTCTGCTCTAAATCATGGGCTGAGCAAGTAACAGGTCTACTAGGACAACCTGCCAATGTCAATTTTAAGCAGTATGCTGGTTACATTGTGACAGACGCCCAACAAGGGTGGGCACTTTTTTATTACTTTGTCGAAGCTGACTCACCTGACCCTCTTTCACGTCCATTAACCTTATGGCTCAATGGAGGTTTAACATTGAATTAAGTTTAATTAATTAATTTATTTATCATCACATTAATTATGTCAATTTCATATTTCAAACTTTTCTTGATGGATACTCTTAAACTTGTACACTAGGTCCCGGTTGTTCTCCCTAATTGGTGGATTCATGGATCATGGCCCATTTCAACCTGCAGAGTATGGAGTTCTGGTCAAGAATCAATTTTCTTGGAATTTAGGTAAAATTGCTCTAATTAAACATTCTATTTTATATGGAGGACAAACTATTAGTGGAGTTGATGATAATTTTCATTCCATTTTGGAACTTTGAACGGAATCTAACATGTTATATGTCGAGTCACCAATCGGGGTCGGGTATCCATACTCCAACACAACTGAAAATTACAATGGTTGGAATGATACTCTGACGGGTATGTAATTTTTTTTTAAAAAAATTATTAATTGTGGATTTTTTTTTTAATCTATGGTTTTCGAATATTGACTATTTGAGTTATTGCAGCTGCAGATAATTTGAAATTTATTATCAACTAGTTGGAAGAATTCTCACAGTATCAATATTCGGATTTATTTTTAACCGGGGCAAGCTATGCAGGTAATTGACAAATACATTTTTCTATGATATTGCTTGATTAAGGTTTAATTGAAAAAAAATAAACATTGGGTTTAAATAAATTTGGAAAATGTATTCCTGCTTGTATGCCATTACATTCCTCAACTTGCAGCCTTGATTCTTGATTACAACAAGCAGACTAACATCAGACCCATAAAGCTCAAAGCCATTGCTGTAATAATCCCCCTATCATTGACAATCACTTTCCTTAAAATTTCTTTATTTTATAGAAGGTTAATTCAATTGCTTCTCTGTCTGCAATTTGTAGCTTGGAAATCCACTTTTAGACTTGGACATTAGCGTACTCGCTGGTGATTACTTATGGTCACATGGGGCAATATCCGATGACACATTAATGTTGGAGAAGACAGTCTGTAACTATTCGACATTTCTAAGAATGCAAGTTCATGGTCAAATGTCAGTGGAATGCGCCAATGTATTTAGCAGAGTTGAGGATGAAGTTGGTGCTGATATTGACACTGATGACCTCCTCCTACCCATATGCTTATCATCAAACCCTGGAGTGCAATTTAAACGCATGGGGTTCTTTGGGAAGAATCATGCAGCAGTACTTGTTCTTCCTAAAATTGAGTTCAATTTTGGTTCCCCCATTTAAAAATCAGTACTAGGGAAGAAG
>JAESVK010069693.1:0-11632 GCA_017140935.1 Hamamelis virginiana
CGGTCGGGTATCATGGAAGTTTCATTTGGAAATATGAAGGCTAAGCTCCAAGTGTACCATACGGTCATGCATCCTCATCACTTTGAGGAATGTTCATTTGTAGATGTCATTGATCATGCAGTTGAGGAGGCTTTGCCTTTTATCTTGTCAGAAGATCCTTTAGAGTCATGTCTGGCGCATTTTAATTCTGAGGATTTTGATATAGACCAGTCTATTCTAGAGGTAAATCAGATTCTTGAATCTACTCATGTTCTAGGCAACCTACCTTGGAAGCCTAAAGTCGAGGCCTTGCCTCAGTTGGCTAGTACTCCCATGCCCACATCTTTAGAGGTCGCCCCGAAACTTGAGTTGAAGCCCTTACCGGCTAATCTCAAGTATGTGTTCTTAGGTGCCAATGATTCTCTTCCTGTCATCATCGCTTCATATTTGAGTGTAGAGCAGGAGTGTAAGCTCATGAAAGTTCTGGATGAGCATAAGCAAGCTATAGGGTGGTCGGTTGCAGATCTTAAGGGTATAGACCCATCCATATGCATGCACCGAATCCACTTAGAAGAAGGTGTTGCTCCTTCACAGAAAATGCAGCGAAAGCTTAATCCCAACATGAAGGAAGTGGTTATGAAGGAAGTGTTTAAGTTATTTGATGCGGTTATCATTTACCCTATTTCAGATAGTGCTTGGGTAGCTCCTACCCAAGTTGTGCCTAAGAAGTTTGGTCTTACTGTAGTCGCTAATGATGAGAGTATTCTAGTCCCTACTCAAGCTACCACTGGGTGGCGAGTGTAAATTGATTATAGGAAGCTCAATTCTAGGACTAGGAAAGATCACTTTCCACTCCCCTTCATTGACCAAATTTTAGAGAAACTTGCGGGGTAGAGCTATTATTGTTTTCTAGATGGTTATTCTGGATATAACCAAATTGTAGTGTACCCCGAGGACCAAGAAAAGACCACTTTTACTTACCCTTTTGGCACTTTTTCCTTTAGGCGTATGTCATTACTTTCCAAAGATGCATGATGGCCATTTTCTCTGACATGATTGGAGACTTTCTAGAAGTCTTTATGGATGATTTTTCAGTCTTCGATTCGTCTTTTGATTCCTGTCTCTCTTATCTGTCTAAGGTCCTGAAACGTTGTTGTGAGACCAACTTGGTCTTAAGATGGGAAAATAGCCATTTTATGGTTCGTAAGGGTATTGTCTTGGGACATGTTGTTTCCAGTCGAGGTATAGAGGTTGATAGAGCTAAGGTTGATTTAATTGCCAAATTACCACTTCCCACCTCCGTCAAGCAGATTAGGTCCTTTCTTGGACATGCCGGCTTTTACCGGCGATTCATCAAAGATTTTAGTAAAATCTCTAGGCCCTTGTGCAATCTTCTTGCCAATGATGTACCCTTTGTCTTTGATGAGGTTTGTCTGAAAGCCTTCACTACTTTGTTCTCTCTTGAGCACCGCTCCTTTCATGCAGCCTTCTAATTGGACTTACTCTTTTGAAATTATGTGTGATGCGTCTGACTACGCTATAGGGGCAGTTTTGGGTCAAATGATAGACAAAATTCCGCGTGTTATATATTATGCTAGTAAAACTCTTGATGATGCCCAAATGAACTACACCACCACTGAGAAAGAGTTACTAGCTGTTGTCTATGCCTTAACTAAGTTTCACTCTTATTTGTTGGGATCTAAGGTCATAGTTTTCTCTGATCATGCTGCTCTGCGGTATCTTTTGTCCAAAAAAAAGACCAAGCCTAGATTAATTCGATGGATTCTTCTCTTGCAAGAGTTCGACTTTTAGATTCAGGACAAGAAGGGGTCGGAGAATGTGGTGGCCGACCATTTGTCTAGACTTCTAGCAGATAAGGATAGTGACACCCTTCCGATTCGGGATTCCTTTCCCGATGAGCAATTATTTGCCGTGTCTCAGGTATCTTTGCCCTGGTATGTTCACATAGTTAATTATCTAGCTACGGGGCTTATACCTTCTACTTGGACCAAACAGGATAAAGATCGTTTCTTTTCGCAGATTAAAAACTATTTTTGGGAGGATCCTATCTTGTTTAGGTATTGTGCGGACCAAGTGATCCGCCGATGCATCCCCTAGAGTGAGGTGCATGATATTTTGAAGTTCTGCTACACTCTGGCTTGTGGTGGACACTTTAGTGGTAAGTAAACCGCTGCTAAAGTCCTTCAGTGTGGGTTTTACTGGCCCACCTTATTTAGAGATGCTATGGACTTCTGTCGGTCCTGTGACAATTGCCAGAAAATGGGCTCGATGTCTAAGAGAGATATGATGCCTCTGAACCCAATTCTTATAGTTGAAATTTTTGATGTATGGGGCATTGATTTCATGGGACCCTTTCCCATCTCTCATGGTTTCGAATACATCCTAGTGGCCGTTGATTATGTATCTAAGTGGGTCGAGGCAGTTGCCACTAGGACGAATGATCATAAGGTAGTCCTGAAGTTCCTTCAAGAGAACGTGTTCTCTAGGTTTGGGTGTTCCAGGGCTATCATTAGTGATGGAGGTTCACACTTTAATAATAAACCTTTTGCGGCGCTTGTTGCCAAATACTCCATTACCCATAAAGTCGCGACTCCATACCATCCCCAAACTAGTGGGCAAGTGAAAGTGTCCAATCGGGAAATAAAACATATTTTAGAGAAAACGGTCAAGCCCGACCGTAAAGATTGGTCTTTGAGACTTGTCGATGCTCTTTGGGCTTACTGTACTGCTTATAAAACTCTCATTGGTATGTCCCCTTACCGGCTAGTTCATGGAAACTATGCCATCTTCCCATCGAGGTTGAGCATAAAGCCCTATGGGCTATTCGTCAGTTTAATTTTGAGATGAAGGAAGCGGGTTCTCACCGCCGACTTCAACTTAGTGAGCTCGAGGAAATTCGCAATGAGGCATACGAAAGTTACAAAATTTATAAGGCCAAATTGAAGGAATTTCATGATAAACATATTGCTGGAAAATCTTTTGAGCCTAATCAACGAGTGTGACTTTTTAACTCCAAGTTGCGATTATTTCTGGGCAAACTAAGATCTTGATAGGATGGGCCTTACACGGTTTCCAAAGTCTTTCCCCTTGGTGCGATTGAGATTAGTAATCCCCGTGATGGTTCCATTTTCCCGGTGAATGGCCAAAGGCTTAAGCCTTACATTGAGGGCCTTGTCGATGGGGATGTAACTAGGAGCGGGATAGTAGTGGAGTCTATGAATTTAGAGGACCCCACTTATGAGTTTGACTGAGAACCCCTACCATGTCTGGCTGAAGACTTTAAATTTAGCTCTTCTTGGGAGGAAACCCATGCGTCTGTATGTTTAGTAGTACCGTGTCATTAGTAACATTTGTTTAGTCACTTGCGTTGTCATTTCCTCTCCGACTTGTATTCTATTTTCTTCTTCATTGGGGACAATGATAGGATTTAAGTTGGAGGGTGGGAGCTCACATGCATTGCATTGCATTCCATTTTTGTGAGTATAGTATATACATTTACCTCTTGTGATTAGCTATGAAAATTTTTGTAAATTTTTGTTTTGGGATGCTGTTACTTGTCTTCCATGATAATTTCTCCAGTACTTGTGCATTATAATACCCATGAAGCCATACTTTATGCATTATTTGCTCCTCGTCTTTGAATTAGTTTGTTCCTAAATATACTACACATGCACGAACCATTTTGAATATTTTCTTCAACAGATGAGTATGTGAGAATGATCCTAGTTCAGAGTGAAGACTTACAACCATTTATGCATATGTTGAGCCATGCTTATCGTTCTGGGGCACATATATTCATATTGATCGTTTCAGTGTATTTAGTCATTCTTTGTGAATTATGCATGGCATTTCTACTTAATTAAGTGCAAATATAGCATTGTTGCATGTTGATCAACTGGGAACATTTGGGTATTCTTGAATATGATTTGAGGCCTTTCTTCTGAGTTCGAAAGCCTTATGTCAATAGTTGTGTTAAAAGTCAGTCATGTCCTATTCGTACCCGAATTTGAGCCATCAATTCTATTTATTCTTTCACAATAGGTAACTGTGGGTGAGGTTATGTAGCTTTGAGCCATTTAGATATATTAATGTTGTGTAAGTTATAAGGAAGCGTCTTGGTGTTTGAAGCCGAAAAATTCTGTAAATAGGGTGGAATTCGAAATTACCCTATCGATAGGGTCACCTACCCTATCGATAGGGTCATTAACCTTATCGATAGGTGATCCTCACAGCCTTTAAAATCCTGTAACCTGAGCCAAGCCTTATCGATAGGGTCTTTTACCTTATCGATATACACCATTTCAGCCATGTACACCTGCAGACTGAGCCCCACCCTTATCGATAGGCCCTCAACCTTATCGATAGGGCTTACCCAGATTCTAAAAAAAATATATATATATAAAAAAAGAAAAGAAAAAGAAACTAGAATCTGAAAAGCTACGCGGCTTTCCCCCCCTTTTTCTTTATCTTTTTTTCCTTTTTTCTTTTCCTTTCTTCTCTTCTTCCTTTTCTCTCCCGCGGCTTCTCACCTTCAAACTCGTCCATCTCTTCTTCTCTTATTCCTTTTCTCTCCCGCGGCTTCTCATCTTCAAACTCGTCCATCTCTACCCACCAAGAATCACAACCCCTTCACCAACCGTTGCACCGCTTCTCCTTCCCACCACAGAGAATCACACTCTGCAGAGTTTCTCCATTCACTCTGTGGGTTTCGAAGGTTGCGAGTCAAGGTTCACTGTTAGGTACATCTTCTATTTAGGTTCTTTTGGTTAATTTCGTAGTGAAGGGTATCGTAGCGGTGATTTGGGGAGGGTATAGTTCTCTATTTGGAACCATTGCGTTTTGAATTGATAGGAATCAGTTGTTTTAATCATCACTTGTCGGCTGTGTTCAGCGTGTAATTTGATAATACTGTTGGATTGCGTACACTGTTGAGTACGATGGTTTTGGGTGGCTGAGTAATTTGAAATCGAACTGTGGTGACTGGGAGTTGTGAAGTGAGTTATTGTATTTGAAAATGGTGAGGCAGAAACAACCATCTCAGCCCTTAGATAAGGGCAAATCTATTATAGCCCAGCCGGACCAGCCGGCAAAGAGATCGGAGACAGGGCCAGCTATTCGAGAGGCACCGTCGTTGAGACCGGAGTGAACGAAGAACCCGTCTATGGGTAGGGAGCAGAGAATGGTTTATGAGGATTGTACCGACTCCGATAGCGATTCTGCCTCTGATCCTAGTTTTCGGCGACCACCTGGGTCCGCCTCTGGGGCTCATTCTGACGATACCAGTGAGTTTTTCGACCTTTACGAGATTGATACTGAGCATCCCACCATTGGCATCACCGGGGGCATTAAAAAGCCCCTGACATTGAGGCCCGCTAAATGGTCCGGCACATCCAGAAAAGAGAGACCACCACCACAGAAAAAACAGAAAAGTGATATCAAGAGTTGGGCGGATGTTCTGAAAGAAAAGAAATTCAATGTGGAGAGGTTTGTGGATGTTTCGAAATTCGTGGAGGAGTTACCCCTTGTGACTCGCCTCCAATGGCGGCACTTATCAGCGTGGTTGGCAAAGGGCAAGGGTTATAAACCCTCCATTGTTCGATGGTTTTACTTCGTCGCGAGTCCGCATGAGCGTGACAACGAGATGCTCGTCACCCGAGCGGGCAAACGTTCGATTGAGCTCACTGTGGATTGGATTGCTCAGTTTTTGGGTTGTGAGCGCCCAGTCCCTGCCTCCATTACCTTTCCCCCTACTGAGGACGATCTTGATCACCCACTTTTGACAGCAGCGGAGTGTACTCAGATTGTATGTGTTGATCCCGTTTCATATTCTGGGGGCAACTTCAGAGCGGCAACATGAAGACCATATATGCCGTGATGATCAAGTTGCTCCTATGCAACTTGAGGCCTCGAGGGACAGACAACAGTATCCATTTAGACATGATCCGATTGTTGATAGCCTTCATGGGTGAGGATGAGATTGATATTGCCCATCTGATTTTCAAAGCGATGCGTTCCTTCATCCAGCTATGGCCGCCACAGCAGAATATGCCGTTTCCCCAGATGATCATGCAGTGTTGTATTGAGGCTGGGTGTTCTTCATCCGTGCCGAGTTTATGGGGAGAGGGACCTATAACTCCCATTACACTGACGAGGAGTTTGAGAGCTGCACAGTCTGCCTTGACGAGGCGTCAGGGGGAATTACCAGAGCCACCACAGCCAGCATCTCAGACAGCAGTTACTGAGACAGTGCCACCTGGGCCTGTCGAGACTACTTCAGGGCCATCTGGGCCAGCTGAGACGTTGCAATCTGGGCAATCTGAGATTGTGCCTGCCCATCCATCTGGTGTCGAGGGTTTGTTACTACAGTTGTTGGATGGGCAGAGGCGGTTGTTGGACTGGCAGCATGCCCTGATGAGAGAACATGAGCATATTCGAGCTGAGCTGCAGCGCCAGTCCGCTAGACAGAGAGTTTTATGGCGTATCCAGCAGGAGCTCCCTCTCACTACTATCGATTTTGCATTATTTAACGAGCCTGGTGATGAGATCCCACCTGGGGGTGCTCGTATGGATGAGGATTTAGATGTGGACCCACAAGGATGGGATGAGGGCGGAGGTCAAGCAGAGGGATGATATTGATGATGGGGCAGAGTAGTTTGTTGATGGATTGATTTAGGGTTGAGTCTAGTTTGTTTTTAGTTTCTTCAGTCAAGTATTAGAGTTGTGTTAGGATGTTTTGAACGAGTTGTCTTTGGTAGTAACCTGAACCATGTTTTAAGCCATCTCGTATTGGTGTTCCCTTTCTTTTTGCAACCAAGGTCAATATATAACAATAAAAGTCCTAATTGATTCAACTTGTGCTCCTTGTTCCTTTTCGATCATACTTGCATCGCATGACTATATATATGTGCTGAAATTTTGTTTGGATGCATGCATTTTCATTCCCCTTCATCTCTGTTCTTCATCGTGCTTTTGTATGAGTATTTCACTTGTATGATTCTTATTGGGTTATTACATGAATTATTTATCCTTTCGTGAGAATTATTGTTGAGAGCGACTATCCAAGTGAGACTTGAAGTTGAAACTCGTTACAGGATTTGACTTATATGCTTACTCTGTTGATGAAACTGTTCGTATTCGGTTCACTTCACATCACACAATTTGGAACTTACTAAATTTTAAGACTTGTGACATTTATGCATTTTGAATGTTCTTTCGTGGTGTAACTTACACAATCACTTGGGAAATTTATTATGTGCATGACAGAATACAGATTTAATTGTTTGTCATTTACTTTAAGTCCGTATCATGTTTGTGGGTATCATTTTTGCAAACCCTCACGCACGAGACTACAACTCATCCACTAGGGGGAACCTAGGGGTTTAAAGGCTTATTGCATACGCTAAATGCAATCGCGATTCCCTGCGAAAGTGGCATTTCAGTTCGTTTTCCCGTCTTTTATAGTTAATCTTTTGTTGTTTTTAGTGTTCTTTATTTCAGTGTTTGCTAGGGACTAGCAAAGTCAAAGTTGGAGGGTGTGATTGCTCTGAAATCAAGCTTCAGTTTATAGCATTCGGAGGCCAAATTCAGTCGTTTTGCACTGTAAGAACCATGATTTAGCTAGTTTTTAATCTAACATGTGTTTTCGTCTTGTGTAGGTTGTTTTCGCCCATAAACCAAGTTTTTCAACCGTTAAGAGAGAGTTTGAATGAAGTGAAGTGAAGGAAGCATGCTAGGATGATCACCGAGTGAGAAAAGCTGCAAAATCGAGCGAAAAGCAGGAATTTCCCTCAAGCCTATCGATAGGTCACTAAGCTTATCGATAGGGCTATCGATAGGGTACTAGGCCTATCGATAGGGACTACCTCAAGATTTAAAATCTGCAAACAATGAGAAGCTGCATACATCACCTATCGATAGGGCATCAAGCCTATCGATAGGGCTCCAAGCCTATCGATAGGGTTGAGCCCGGGAAGCTTCCTAATTTGATTTGAACTCTGTTTTAGCAACTCCAGATTGGGTAATTCGTGAGAGCTTGGCTGGGTAGGCTGAGAGACACTATATAAACATCTTTTGAAGACAGAAATAGGGTTCCCAATCATCACAAACTGCGACATAGCCTCCATTGACAATCTCTCTCTTCTCCAACCATTCGACGTGGATTATTGGTTGCACATGGAAGGAATGAGGACCTCCGGTGGTTTAGCCCGATCATGAGCAGCTATACTCCTTTCCTTGGATGTAGATGAAGCTTGGTTAGTGTTTTTACCATGTATTGATTATAGGTTTGGGTTTGTAATCGTTTATGACAATTGTACAACTCTGAGAGATTGCCTTCTCGAGCAATCCAGTTTATTAATGTTATATCTTTTAAATATGAATGTTTTCTTTGATTCAATCATATTAGTTGTGCAATAGTATCGACTGAATATGTTTAGATTCATCTAGTCCGTTCATACCTTATTTGGATAATCTGTGCATGCTCTACTTGACAGATTATGCCTCGTTTGGATGAATCGATCTAAGTGAATCTATGCATAACACTCTTGATGGTTTATTCTTGTAGATTAGATCATCACCGTTCATAAACCATTGCGAACCCTTAATTATGATTGCATGTATGGTAATATCCTAACTAAAGTGGATTCGAAACCTAAGGTTCCCGTTATTTGATTTAATCAATCGTTTTATCTCCGTAGTTTTTATAAACAACAAACTCATCAACTCGAAAGATTGTTTGGTAACTAAAATTGAATTCATAATAGGTTCTCATAACTCAGCCATTAGTCCTCGTGATTCGACACCCGTGCATAAACTGCTTTTCCAACGAATTGAGGTTACAAGCACGAGTTCTTTTATAAATTTAAATCTTGATCACATACACAGAATTAACCTCCCTTGTTTGGGCTGATCAAATTTTGGGGCCGTTGCCGGGGACTATTGCACGGTTATAGAAATTACGATGAGTTTAATTTTAGTTGTAGTTTAGGATTTTATTTTCCTTTTTCTACTTATGTCCCGCTTCTCTTTGTTCAGGTTGTTGATTTACAGGTCTGCTAAGGATTTTGCGCTCTAAGGCCAAAATGCCAAATTGCTAAAAATTGATAATTTTGCCTAGGTGCCAAAGTTTTGGATAAGATCGTGTAAAGATTAGCAATCGGGACCGAAGGGAGTATCTTCTCATTTCAATTCTTTTTGTATTACTTTATTGCATTTCACTCACTGCATTTCATTCATTTGGGGGGTTATTTGCATGCACGGTAGAAGGTCTTTATCGTGTGACCTATAACTGCTTGACCTAGAGTTAGAAAGTACCTTCAGGTCTCTTCGAGCTAATCGACCCAAGTTAGGGTCAGAATCCGATAATACAATGGAAAACCAAGGTCAAGACCCACCTAGATCAGTTGCAATGCCACAGCAAGTCCAGCCAGCACCTAAGATGCTTAAAGATCACTTTATGCCTGGTGCATTTACTCCACCTTCCTGCATTCAGATTCCTAATATAGAAAATGTCCAATATGAGATTCGACATGCTACACTTCAGAAGTTACCGAGCTTCTATGGGTTGGATAGGGAGAATCCATACGATCATCTCACTGAGTTTCTAGGGATCTTTTCCACTATTAGAATTCAAGGCCTTACCGCAGATGCCATTAAACTCCTTTTCTTCTCGTATTCTCTGCGAGATAAAGCCAAAACCTGGATTAATACCCTTAGGGCCGCAGAGCCTATCACTACTTGGCCTGATCTTCAGACACTATTTATAGCTAGGTTTTACTCTATTGGTCGTACCACTCAGATGAGGTATAGCATTACCCATTTCGTTCAGAGAGAGGGTGAACCATTTCATGAGTCATGGGACAAGATGAAGGAACTCCTTAGATTGTGTCCCCATCATGACATTCCTGAATGGCAAGTTGTTCAATCATTCTTCCAGGGTTTGTGTGCTAAGGATAAGAGTTTAGTGAATTCTGCGAGTGGAGGTGAAATTTTGAGAAAAAGTGTTGAGGAGGCATGGGACTTATTTGAGATTCTCAGTGAGGATTCTCTCCATATGGCCTCAATGAGTCAAAATGATAGAGTTTCATCTTCGACCTCTAATTCTAGGAAGGGTGTGTATGAGGTAGAGAGTACCACAGTAATAAACCAATAAGTGGCGGCGTTATCTATGAAAATGGATCAACTGCTTTCCGCTCAAGGTCAACCGCCTAGACTTCCTCCTTCGCCTGTGACCCCTATGAGTGATGTGTGTGGCATATGTGCTGATGGTAGTCATGATACTCTGTGGTGTCCTATGGCTCCCCAGTACCCAGAGTTCGTTCAGGAATAGGTGAATGCAGCCCAAGGGTTTTCTAACTCGAGGAATGACCCATATTCGAATACCTTTAATCCGGGATGGAAGAGTCACCCTAACTTGCGGTGGTCTTAACCTTCCCAAGGGACAGGAAATCAGTTTCAAGGGTCAAGTAATTCTTATCAACAAGTCCCTAGGTCCAACTTCCAAAGGGGCAATTCTAATGCTGCACCACCTTATAGACAACCTCATTTCCAGTCTCAATCTCAAACCCAAGGTGTCAACCCATCTCAAGCACCTCAAAGCCAAAGGAGTAGTGGTTTCGAAGAGCAAGTCCTTAAAGCTTTGAAAAATTTAGAATCAAATAACCAACTCCTGCACTCTCATTCGCAATCCATTGCTAAATTAGAGACCCAAGTGGGGCAAATTGCTGCCACTCTGAGCCGTCGAAGAGGGAAGACTTCCAAGTCAACCCGTCAATAACCCCAAAGGAGTGCACTTGGCTGAGAGTTCTTCTTCACAGGACTCTCAATATCATGAGGAGGTAAAAGCTGTCACCACTTTGAGGAGTGGTAAAGTTGTTGATAACAAGGTTGGGGAGAGAGTGAATGAGGAAGAGGGTGTGTCTAGAGTTCCTAGGATGGGAAAAGTGAGTGAGAAGGAAAAGACTGAGAATGAGAAGAGAAAAAGTGTTATGAGTGAGCCTAAAAGGGATGACTTTCGCTCAGTTTCTGACGATCCAGTGGCATCTTATATGCCAAAGACTCCATTCCCTTCGGCGTTAGTTGCGCCTGTGAGAGGGAAGAAGAAGGGAGCATCTTTGAGTGAGATGTTAGAGGTATTCAAGCAAGTTCACATTAATCTTCCACTCTTAGATGCCATTAAGCAGATTCCCTCTTATGCCAAATTCTTGAAGGACCTATGTACTCAGCAGCTCAAGAAGTGTGTACACTTTGCTAAATCAGCGGTCCTTTCAGATGTGGCTAGTGCTGTGGTTCAGTATCACGTCCCTATGAAACGCAAGGATCCGGGCACTCCTACCATTCCTTGCTTCTTAGGAAGTCATTACGTAGACCGGGCCTTGATCGATTATGGGGCTAGTGTGAATATTTTTCCATACTCTGTGTATGAGAAGATGGAGCTAGGTGAACTAAAACCTACACCCACCGTGTTACAGTTTGTTGATAGGTCAACCAAGGTTCCTAGGGGTGTATTACAGGATGTGTTACTTAAGATCGAGTCGTTTGTCTTTCCGGCCCATTTTATCGTTCTTGATATGGAGCCTGTTAACACCACTAGACCCCAAATTCCAGTCATCATAGGTAGACCTCTTCTTGTGAC
>JAESVK010069696.1:0-23185 GCA_017140935.1 Hamamelis virginiana
ATCCAGATCATGACACATCACCCAAGCATCAAGCAAACCCAAGCAGATGATTTTCATTCGAGAAAGGAAGGAAAGGGAAGGGAGAAAAAAAAATGATTTTGTTTGGTTCATTTGATTAATTAAATGACCATTATAATTGCATGAGTCTGATTTTTTATAAGAAGTTTCTCGAGAAATTCCTTAAAGAAAAAAAAAGCATTTATTTTTTTGGCAATGATGTAGCTGGTGACACTTGTACCTCCAAGTGATGGAGGGGAAGTAGTTGAAGAGTTTCTTGAAAATTGGGACAAACACAAGTCAAGGAAGAAGTCTAAGAGTTAGCTTTATTATCTAAAAAAGTTTAAATTATGTTTAAGGGGGATGTTGAAACAATAAACACAACTTTAATTATTTAGTTCATGCACATGTGTCTAGAGTCTAGATAATTAATCCATATCCATGTATGGGAACATTCATGTATGTGGAGTATTTAATATGTTCATGTATGAGAACGTTCATGTATGGAAACATTCATGTATGTGGAGTATTTAATATGTTCATGTATGAGAACATTCATGTATGTTGAGTATTTAATATGTTCATGTATCCACATGAACATATTAACTAGTATAAATAGGTTGTAAGCCTTTGGGCAAAGGATGACATCTTTTATCAAATATATTGAGAGTTTTCTCTACTCCTTGTGAGTGTTTATCTTTTTGTGGAAGATTTTTGAAAAATGTAAAAAAGTGCAAAAAAAATCAAAGCTTAGGACATTATAGTAATTATTTAATGGTAGAATTATTTTTTTTGTGCACAAAAATTGAATAGAAAGCAAAAGTGAGAGTCATCCATTACAAAAAACCAAATCTTTATGAGATTGGAGCAACGATTTCACTAATAAGAGGTGCTAATATCATGTGCACATGATACAACATCTTATATCAGGTGATCTCATTTAGAACCCCTTGTAGAACATATTTTGGAAAACCGTCCATTGGATTAGATACTCCTATGGTAGATTTTTGAAAAATGTAACATTGAAAAATGATGGTCGCAATTGTTATCCAATTAATATTTTTCATTAAAATTTCTAAAAATGAATAAGGTTTTATTCATTCTCTACTATTATAGATTTTATATAAGTTAATTTTTAGTCGGTTTGGAAAAAAAATATTTAGGGCATTTTACATCAATAATCCTAATTTTTTAGAATATTACGTGAACGAACCAAATCCAAAGATAATTACCTAAATATTTTTTTAAACTAAAATACCCTTATCTACACAAAATAATAACCATTTTACCAGGTAAACGATCAAAAAGTCAAAAAAACTTCTTAACAATCCCCAATATTACACTGATCCCCAATTTAATATATAATCTCCAATCCCAAAAAATGAACAGAATCCCCAATTTAACAAATGATCCCCAATCCCCAATTCCAAATTCATCATTAAACACCCATAGTGAGGAACATGGAATGACAGATATTAAATATTGATTTGACGTGTTGAGAATTAGGGATTATGTGTAAACTTTAGGAATCTTCGTAAAATTGGGGATTTGGTATTAAGTGTAAAATTGAAAGTCATAATCAAAATTTGACCATTTAAATGGAATATTGGTCCAAAAAAATAGGGGAAAATTATCCATAGGACCCTCAAAACTGATTTTATTGTCACCAAGTCCAATTGATAAGATTCTTTACCCAAAAATCCTTTTATATTTAAATTAAAATCAAATATTAATTGTGCAATGACTTTTTTGACTTTTCCTTAATTCTAGATTAGAATCAAATTTGATTTTCCATATTTGGTTTGTAACTGAAATGGATAAAATGTTAGCCTAAATGGTTCCAATCCAGCATATGTTATATGGTTTCAATAATAACAAACATTTGCCGCTGCGTTATCCAAATATCTTGTGCTTAAATGTTAAATTTGTAAGATAGATTTTCAAGATAGACAGGAGCAAACAAATGGACAACAAAATCCATGAATTGAAGGCTCAAGTGTTGAACATGTTACTATTCCCAGAAAAATGATTTTTCCCTATGAAAAATTTGGCTAAGTATGAAAAATGAATTTTTGATATACTGAGTTTTCCAAAATAATTTTTGGCGGTAATTGATCCCTATATACTCATTAACTGAGTACAGCCTTGAGGGAGCTTTTATACGTGGTATATAATACCTTACTCGATAGATCAATTTTGACACTGTTGACGAAAATTATTTTTTGTACTAAAATTGATTTTTTACATTTTGATTTATTGGGAATTTGATTTTCTAGTATTTTCCATTGAATCCAAATGGGGGGTACTTCCTTATTTACATTGTAAACTTAAGTAAATGAAAGTAAAAGTAATTAAAAGTAAAATGCAACCATTTACTTAAATGTTTAATATGTAAATAAGTGTTCTGCAGGAATAGTTGGCAGGTTGCTGTTGGAGTAATTGTCAAAGCTGCTGCTGAAACATTTGACATTGTGAATGCTGATTCAAACATGGCATCACCTCCAAATGGATTTGTTGCATTTTTCAAACCAGTTTGAATCTGCAGATTGTCAAGACGCTCCTCCTAGACGCTCCTCCTAGACGCTCCAACGTATAGCTGATTTCTAAGGCTATAAATACACTTTCCATGAAGCTTAATTTCACACACAATCATATACACTATTGCAGCTTACACGTGTTCATCATTCTTGAGTGATTCAATTCCTGTATTTCTCTCTATGAGAAAATTAGTTTAAATCTTTGAGAGATATTATTGAGAGCGTATTTGATGTATTTTCAGTGTTGTTGAGAATCATATTGGTGGTCATCCATGTTCACTTGTATTTTTTGTGAGTTTAAGGTTTTGTATAAACCTTGTTTGGTGAGAGTCTTCCACTGTGAAAGAAGGCTGTGTAAAGGTTTGAATCTCCACCGGAAGTGAGATTGATAGTGGATTAATCCTTGAGACGGAGATCTTGAGGCGTGGACGTAGGCGGAGACCGAACCACATTAAAATCCTTGTGTTTGAATTTCTCTAACTCTATCTCTTGCATTTAAATTTATTTACTTGCTTTATATTTTGCTGAGTTGAGATTTAATCTTGCATTCTAGTTATTAAAAGTTTGAGTTTTCAAAAACACTCTATCCCATTTTTAAATTAGTTTTTAAATTGCCAATACTCTATTCACCCCCCCTCTAGAGTATATTTTGGGCCAACATAAAATATGAGATAAATTTGAATTTGAATTTATTTCAAACTTATCACATATTTTATCCATATCAGTTACTAACCAAATATGGAAAATCAAATAATAATAAAAAATCAAACAATCAATGATGATCAACTACATTGTGATTCATTTATCCATACAAAAAAATAAAATAAAATAAAAACAATCAAATGCAAAAAAAAAAATCAAAGCTTAGGACATTATAGTAATTATTTAATGGTAGAATTATTTTTCTGTGTACAAAAATTGAATCGAAAGCAAAAGTGAGAGTCATCCATTGCAAAAAACCAAATCTTTATGAGATTGGAGCAACGATTTCACGATAGATTAATTTATCCATGGACATAAATTGAATATAAAACAAAAGCCAAAACTTTATGAGATTGGAACAAATTAAAGAGTTCTTGGTGTATTTATTTATCTGTGGACATAAAATGAATAGAAATAAAAAATATGAGCAATCATATGCTAAAAATCAAAACTTTATGACATTGTAGCAACTATTTAACAGTGGATTAATTTATCCGTGCATAAAAATTGGAACTATTAAATATCAAACTTTTTGCCAATCCATTGGAAAAAACTAAATCTTTATGAGATTGGAGTAAAGATTTCATGGTGTGTTCATTTTATATTTATCTATGCCAAAATCCCTAAAAAACATAACCCCTAATCTATGTAATGTACCTTTAAACATAAAATAAAACAAAATAAAACAAAAAAAAAAAAAAAAAACACCTCACTGGATAAATGTATCTCTGTGATTCGTGTGAAAGTAGCCATACAAATCAAATATGCAAGTAATTTAGAAATAGAGTAAATTAAATAAAAGGTCATAGAAGTATGTATCTCTTTAAAAAGAAATCAGCTTTCATATTTTTATGGCTCTGTACATCCAAAAAGCGATTACATTATAAAACCCCATACAATCAATTGCATCATGTATCAAAATCGACATAAAAAACTCCACTAAAAGTCCACGAATTATGCACATCTTACTTGATTGTTGGTTTGCTATAATCGTCAATCACTGGAGAAGAAGATCAACATAGTGAGAAAATAAGGGTCGCATCTCCATTTTTTTAAAAAAAAAAATGGGATGAAATTGGTTCCTACTTGCTATGATACCCACGTCGGCGGCGAGATCTTCTCCATGTATCTTGGTAAAGGGTGTTTTATGCTTCCTCCGCTTGGTCATCATTTGTAAATTCCTAATTATATTTTGGGGAATTTTGTATTTTGCAAAATGTATTTATTTTATCCTAACGCATAATAAAATGGGTGGACTTGTTGGTAAACCTATGTTATACTAGGGTGTTTTGAGTATAAAGCCCAAAAAATAGTGATTGGTTCACTTTCGTAATTATTTTTGGATCGGATTCGTTCACGTAATATTTCGAAAACTTAGGATTATTGACATAAAATGCCCAAATATTTATATTTTAGTTTCTAAAAAAAAGTTTAATATGTTTAAAAGAAATTATCAATCACTTGTGAAATAAAACCCAATCAAATTCATTTTTAGTTTATCAAATTTATATATTTATCAAATAGTCCTCTATTTGTATATTTATCTTAATCTTGCATTTTGGGAAAAAAAAGAGTGAATTTTTGGGGACCAATTCTATGGAATAAGTTGCATGGTTGTTTTTTTTTTTTTTTTTTTAAGTACGGGGAAAATTTAATTTTATTGAAGGGTATAGTGGTAATTTAGATGGGGTGGTATATCTGTGTTGTCACTATCAGAACAATGAAAGGCATTGAATCGATGGCAGAGGCGAGCCAATCGGCCCTTCGACGACTTGCTTTTCCACCACCACACGTGAGAGATTTAAATGCAACCGTGTGAGGTTGAATGGCGGCTAAATTGACAGCCAGCTGTGTCTTTGGAAATGACAGCTAATCTCTAATCATAGATAGGTTCTTATCGGAAAGTTTATCTGTCAAACAGTAATGGCTCAGGATTTACCGGGCTGTCAATCCGGAATGCCGACAGACTATCAAGGCTGTATATATACTTTTACTATTCTGAGTTGTTCTATTATAAGGACATTCTTGTGCTCTTAACGTAAGGACATGAAAAATCGACCGTTGGATTATATAATTTTTCTATGTATATCATGTCTGTCAAAAATCACAGTGATCCAATGATTGGTTTTTAAAATACAGACTATTAAATAACTTTGATATCATCCAATGCTGTCAAAGCATTTCAAACTGTATTTTGAAAACTGATTATTGAATTACTGTGATTTTTGACAGATATGACATATAAGAAAATTATCTAATCCTACGGTCGATTTTTCAAAATATAATTCCTATAGCCTCTAGAAGGAACGTCCTTGCGATAACGATAGTAAAGATGTCATGACAGGATCGCTTCTCCTATTATAAGTATATGTACAATGTAAGCTCATGTAAAGATTTGAATTTTTATTCTGCTTAAGTATTTTAAAAGGAAAATGCCTTGTATCTCAAAAAATTTATCCCAAATGCGTCTCCCAAATAATGTGGTAGATGATCTAATCATTCTCTTTTCAGTGAATTCTCTCTTCATAAGAAATGAAAAGTTAGGGCCTGTTTACTTCATGAAAATTTTCACAATTTTCATTTTCTATGAAAATTTTTAAAAAATGATTTTCATTTTCAATTTTCAAAATTTAGAGAATGCGTTTACTTTGCAAAAATGAAAACTGTTTTCAAAATCTAAAAATAGTGTAAATGTGTTTACTAAAACTATATATTATCTCTATATGTTTTATTATTTTCATTTTTTGGTTTTACAGTTGGTCTACATATTTTTTTCCATGTAAGCATTGCCATGATATAATCATTGTTTTCAATTTTTGTGAAAATACAAAAAACGTCTTTTTGATGTTTTCACATTTTCTTAAAGACTGAATTCATTTTCTTGAAAACAGTTTTCATTTTTTACAAGTAAACGTGTTTTTTGGATCGTTTTCTGTTTTTATTGAAAATGAAAATGAAAATTGTGAAAATTTTCTCGAAGTAAACAAGCCCTTAGGATTCAAATGAGATTCTTTTTGGGACATATAGCATTATTGATTTTAAAACACCTGCCTACTAATGTATTGTATTAGACATTAATGTATTTGATGCATGTCAAAAATCATAATGATGCGGATCATGAGGCAATCAGTGACATTGACTAAAATTTCAAATCCTCAGGTAAGCTTAAGTCTTGACCCATAAAAAATTTACAATTTTTTACATATATTTGTTTTATAGGAAATGTATATGAATTTTATAATTTCTTATTAAATGATGTGGAATTATTATTATTATTATTATTTTGTCAATAAGCTCATTGGGCTTATGAGCTGCGCAACAGGAGATAGATCTCTCTTTCCACCCTAATGAAGGTGGGACACGAATCCAAATTTCTAGTACAACCAATAAGAGACTTTACCAATAGATTAGCTGGTACTAGATAGCTGGCACTTTTAATTCATAGTTAAAATATATCTTTTTATAAAATAATGTACTAGTATGTCAATGCTAATTAAAAATAATAAAAAAAATAGAAAAAAATGTAGCCCTATTTTCAAGATTTATTTGCCTTAATTTGGGGAAAATTATTTGCCTTAATATGTCAATCACCATAGGTCATTGGCTCTTTGAAAATTATTCATCCACATATTTGAAAAAATCTAAAATTTTAATAATTTTTTTTTTCAACCATATATTTTAACATTGTGGAGTAAAAGTTAAATCATGTTTTTGTTTGATTATTTACTAAAGAATCTCATGGTAATAGTTAAGGAGCCGTAGTCTCTTGAAATTGTTGAATGTCATGTCTACTAATTAAACTTTGTGCCAACTTTAATGAAGTTCATGGTGGACTTTTTCATTTTTAGATTTTTTGGGAGTGTGAACAAGACATGAATTGATATGAGAAACTCGACTCAAGATGTCCGAATGAAATGAATTGATATACATGAAAGACTTGACTCACAACAAGGAGTGAAGGAGTCAATAAGCCCTTGAAATTATCCAACACCATAATCATAAACTTTATATATATATATAGAAATGATAGTCAGGCCGGCCATTTTTTTTGTTGCATCCGGTCACCCCCATTTAGGGGGTGATGCAGGTCACGGTTTCACATTTCGACTGTTGGATTTCCTATTCATGCAGTGCTTGTCATGCCTGCAAAAAATTACAGTCATCCGATGGTTGGTTTATGAGAAAACTGACTTTGAAAATAACTGGAAAAAAACTGCCATTTTTTATTCTTTGCTATGGATGTCATGTGCGTTTGCCAAAAATTATAGTGGTCCGATGTAGACATCTCAAAATACAGACCATGAAAAATTCCAATCCCTAAAAACTGTCACAGTTTTTCTCTTGCAGTGACATATCTAAGAAATTGACTGTTGGATCACTGTGATTTTTGACATGCCTGATATACATATGTATAGTATCTAATCCAACAGTCAATTTTCAAAATATGAATCCCACAATCACTTATGAGATTCATGCTGATTTTTCCTAAAATCAGCATGTACTGATAAGATCTATCATTTTTGTTATCAGAATATCAAAATATATAATTTATTATTCCCATATATGACTTATATCCTCATCACGTTTTAAATCAAATATTTATAAATCATGTTTTAGTTTGAGCATTTATCAAAAAAAAAAATATGGTAAGAACTAAAGAGCCGTAGAACCTTAAAATTGTTGAATGTCATATCTCTGTGTCTACTTTGAACCTCGAAGTTTAATATATATTTTCTAATTTTCTGTTTTGCCAGACGATCGATATATATCAGTAGGGTTAATGATTTTCTATCAACACTATTTAATCGGAATTCTCTGTTAATTTTAATCAGCATATGTTAATTAACTTATTCTAATAAATTTATTTTTACTAAATTATATATTAATAGAATAAACTCAACACCAAAATAGACACAGATAAGATTTTACTAAAGAGGATAAGAAAAGAGCTCATGATAAGATTTAATTTGTAGGACACCTTGGCTGACACGTGATAAATAAGAAAAATGTGTTTGTATACGTGTCAAGCATTTGGGTTTTTATTTATTTATTTATATGTAATTCAGATATTTATTTTTTCTTCCTCAATGTGAACATCATCCCTAAGAAAATTTTGTGCAGAATTAAGAACCGTGTGAAATCATTCGATGGTTGGTCCAAATCATTACTTTGAATTTTGAACTACCTATGCTTCCTAGTACTTTCCAATGCCAATCACTAAAGGAGAGAAAGAAGAGTTTGAATTTTCTGCTTGGGCTTGGATATGCTTGGGTGATGTGTCATGATCTGGATGCTCTGCTTTTTACTTGAGTGATGTGCAGATAATCCAGATCATGACACATCACCCAAGCATCAAGCAAACCCAAGCAGATGATTTTCATTCGAGAAAGGAAGGAAAGGGAAGGGAGAAAAAAAAATGATTTTGTTTGGTTCATTTGATTAATTAAATGACCATTATAATTGCATGAGTCTGATTTATTATAAGAAGTTTCTCAAGAAATTCCTTAAAGAAAAAAAAGCATGTATTTTTTTGGCAATGATGTAGTTGGTGACGCTTGTACCTCCAAGTGATGCAGGGGAAGTAGCTGAAGAGTTTCTTGAAAAATGGGACAAACACAAGTTAAGGAAGAAGTCTAAGAATTAGCTTTATTATCTAAAAAAGTTTAAGTTATGTTTAAGGGGGATGTTGAAACAATAAACACAACTTTAATTATTTAGTTCATGCACATGTGTCTAGAGTCTAGATAATTAATCCATATCCATGTATGAGAACATTCATGTATGTTGAGTATTTAATATGTTCACGTATGGGAACATTCATGTATGTGGAGTATTTAATATGTTCATGTATGAGAACGTTCATGTATGTAGAATATTTAATATGTTCATGTATGAGAACGTTCATGTATGTGGAGTATTTAATATGTTAATGTATCCACATGAACATATTAATTAATAAAAATAGGTTGTAAGCCTTTGGGCCAAAGATGACATCTTTTATCAAATATATTGAGAGTTTTCTCTACTCCTTGTAAGTGTTTATCTTTTTGTGGATTCGATCAAGAAGCCGTCTGTAGGAACGAGATCTAACCAACTCGTTTACTAGAACGATATCTAGTCCTTACTTCTACTATAACGCTGCGTCACCAAGGAGCACTTTAATGTTTATGAAAACAATCAAATTATCAACAGTAAAAGAATGCAAGTAGTAGTAGTAGTAATGCACACGCAAGGGAAATCCATGACCTAAAATATAACTTTACTTGGTATCCATTTTCATTTTAAAAAAAGTAATTTTAGATTTGAATATACATAGAAATACAATTACCCATTTATTACTACTAGTTGTAGCACATGTGCATATATGATAAATTTAATATTTATCTATAGGTGGCTCACATGATAAAAGCATATCTGATAAGTTGGGTTTAATGAGATGGTGATTGACCAATCGAGAAGTGATTAACTTAGGCACATGTTGCCCTTGGAGATTACTCATATTGAACTCCTCAATTGGAAGCTAGATATGATTTCATTCTTGGAGGCTAAGACTAGCTTTGAACTTTTGAAATTAGAAAATGGGTTGCTTAGAAGGAAAGTATAAATTGGTCCACTTGATCTGTGATGTTCAAAATTCTTAAATTTGTGTAGAGAAAATGATGGAATAAGTTTCAATTTACAAATGGTTTAGTATGTCATGAAATTTATAGACCATATTAAGGAAAATGTAACAAAAGGGTTAATAAGGTAAAGAGGATTTTTTTTTTTTTTTTTTTTTTTTTTTAATTCTAATGAACTCTATGGAATTAACAACAATATTTGGAACACAATAATAATCTCATATCTATATCTATACTATTTCTGAAAGTGTGTTAAGTTGAAAAACTTTTGATCGACACTTTTGCCCTCACATAAAATATTAAAGTCAATTTTACCCTTTATCTTTGAAATAAACACCAATTTAATCTAAATTATTTTAATCAATTAATAATTGGAAGCCAATAATTGCCAATATTTTTCAGTAATGCTATTATTAGACCGGCCTGACGCAAAGTTGCATCAGGTCGCCTCCATATGGCTAATTTTTTTATCACATCTTATAAAACTGGTCGTTGGATTATATATATATATAGTATATATATAGTCCTTCTTTAATAAGGTGTACCTTACGTAAAATTGTATAAGGTGACTTCAATAAGGTAAAATGCAGAGCACATTTTGAAAAGTTGACCGTTGGATTAAATGATCTGTTTATTAATTTCATGTTTACTAAAAATTATAGTGATCCAATAGTCTTTTTATTAAAAAATTGATCAGAAAAAAATGGTGATATTTTGAAGAACAAAAATGTCACAAATTTTCAGTTGGATGACTGTGATTTCTAGTGAACATGAAATTAATAAGTAATTCATCTAATCTAACAATCATTTTTTTTAAAAATATGCTATGCATTTGGCCTTGAAATCATCTTACGCAAAGTTGCGTAAGGTGCATCTTAATTATAATAGAAGGATTATATATATATATATATATATAATTTTATTCACAATTTCTTAGAATGAATGAGGTGACCATTACTTCAAAAAAGTTAAAAGCTACCCTCACAAATAACGATGTCATGCAAAAGTATAGATTGTATAAACTTTATAACTATGAATATATATATATATATATATATATATATCCATCAGAAAGTCGTCCTAAAAATTGAGTGGTGCGAATGGTACGTCTAGGGTAAACCGGTGTTTACGGCAATCTTGGGGCATGTTTGGTGCCACTTTTTTCTTTTTTACTATATGTCTAATATTTCTTATGAAATGGATAATATATATAGGTCCTTATGTGTCTCCTAAATTAGACTTTCATATCTATATTTCTTTCTTCTTTTTTTTTTTTTTTTTTAAAAGTGTTTTAAGATAAGAAAACTATTTATCACTCACGAAAAACAACAAAAAGGAAGAAAACATTTTGTTAAAAAGCAATATTAGACAAGCCCTTTATTATTTGCCACATAAATAAATGTTCAACGCGACATATTACCGACCATATAAATGATATGACATATTTATGCATGGTATCTGTACCCCAACACCAACGTTAATTTCAGTATCTCCTCAAGTTAAATTTATTTTTGGTAATCCTAGGGTGGGTAGCTTAATGGTGGAGTAAGCAGAGCTAAGGATTTACCAAGTCCCTTGGTCCCATGTTCGACTCTCATTAACTACTAATATCTGGGGCCACGGACCGTAAGGCGGTAATCTGGTCCAGGATACCTATATAGCAACAACAAAAATAAAATAAAAATTGGACCGTCTGATTTTAATTAAATGTAAATAAATAAATAAAAATTATGAATAAACTATATGAATACCCATACCACATTATTTAGTATGATTGTTGTGGAATTAATTTGAAAACGACCTAAAAACAACTTGAACTTTAAACATGTTGGGACAATGCTTCAATGACCTGGGAAAATCTGTGTTCCTTGTCTGGGTAAAAAGAAGATTTGTAGATAGAGATGTTTGGCAAGAAATATTTGGTCTTCAACAATGACTTGGTTGTCTTCCACGAAAATCCCAAAAACATTTGATGAAGGATTAATCTTTACAGCCATATACATTTTAGGAATATTAATGTGACCTTTTTAAAACGAAAAACCATGCATTATATGCCCAATTAATGTAGGTCCATGGTCCATCATGTTCTTACTGTTTTTGTCTCTCTTTTTTTTTTACTTTTGAAAGTATTTGGTTTGGTCAAGTGAACCATGAAGAGAGAGAATAGGGGATCCAGGAAGAGTTTTAACCATATGTGCTCCATAAACTGAATTTTTTCTCCCCCTTTAAAAAGTCATTCTTTTTTGAAGTTGCTTCTGAACAAACCCCACAGGCTCTAAGTCAACCATGAAGAGGGAGAGAAAGGGGTGAAAAGGAGGGAGAATTCTAAGGGCATGTACCCTATGCAGGCTAGTAAGAGGTGCTAATATCATGTGCACATGATATTTTGGAAAACCGTCCATTGGATTAGATACCCCTACAGTAGATTTTTGAAAAATGTAACATTGAAAAACTGTGACTTTTTTAATTTTTAAAATGTCACTATTTGTTCACAGTTCATTTTTACAGAAACTAACTATTGGATCATTATGATTTTTGGCAGACATGACATAAATAAGAACTGTATATAATCTAACGGTCAGTTTTCCAAAATTTATTTTGCAAGTGATTGCAAATGAGGTCACCTGATATTAGCACTCCTGATACACTAATTATAAATTGTTATGTGTAACCCTTGAAAGCCATTCTTCTTCGAAGTTGCTTTTAAACACACTCTACCAGTTTTAAGATGGCTATGTCTAGATGTTGCAAGTGGATGCAACAATTCTTCCTAAAAGATCTCTCTCTCCCTCCCTCTCTCTCTCTCTCTCTCTCTCTCTCTCTCTCCCTCCAAGTTTTAAGATAAGTAGATAACTCTCTAAAGGTTGCAAGTGGATGCGACAATTCTTCCTAAAAGAGCGCTATCTCTCTCTGTCCCAAATCTACTTCATAGAATAGGTCCCCGGCCTCAAAAGAGGGGGAGAGAGATGCCATAGGCTACCTAGCTATTGGCAAATTGTCATAATTAGTGTTAAATAATTAACTTTCTAACTTTATTTTTATCGGGTTTAATTAAATATAGGATTCAAATTATTTTCCAATCTTTGAAACCATCTTTTTTTTTTTTTTGGATAATTTTTTGAAACCATCTTATCCCCTCTACAATTTGTACTATTGGCAGTACACTTGAGAACTCTTGATTCTACAAAACAGCATCATATGCCAAATGCTGGATTCAGAGAAACATTATCGTGGTGCCTCAAAAAGGGGTAGAGAGAGAGAGAGAGAGAGAGAGAGAACTATTTTCCAAATACCCATTAAAGTGGATTCTAGAGGGTAGGGTTAGAGGTAAAATAATTGAGACATAGGTCGAGCATATGCCATGAAAGTTGAATGCAATAGTGGCAATAAAAGATGAAAATGAGAGGAATAAAGAAAGAACCAACTTGGGTACGGTTGTTTAGGAATACCAAACCATATGAGACTATGAGCAACAACCCAAAATTTTTTGTTTTCAAAAATCGTTTTCGGACAACACTTTCAAGTTGTAAGTACCACGATTCAACTTCCTTTTGGAATAACAATTTTTTTTTTTGACAGGTACAAAGTGGAATGAAATCAAATCTAGTTCATTCCTCTAGCTAAAAAAATATCTATATTTTTTCGTTGCCAATTTTAAAGCATTCAAATGGATACCACGCGTTGTACTTTCGCGACTAAGGTCACATATTTTCACCTAGCTAGTTGAACAATGTTGCGATTTTAGGCCACTTGTTTTCGTCTAGTTGAACAAGTCTCCATCCATGACTTGGAAAAATAAATTACGACAAAATGATTACGGCTCTCCATTTGTTTAATTAATTGAAATAATCTATTCTTGATCGAAGACTTATCATTAATTGGTTGATAAGCCAATTTTAAGTCTAAGAATGGCGTCCGAAATTTGTTAGGGCCTGTTTACTTCATGAAATTTTTTACAATTTTTATTTTTTTTTAAAATTTTTTAAAAATCGTTTTCATATTCAGTTTTCAAAATTTAGAAAATGTGTTTACTTTGCAAAAATTAAAACTATTTTCAAAATCTAAAAATAATGTAAATGCATTTACTAAAACTATATATTATTTCTATATGTTTTATTATTTTTATTTTTTGGGTTTATAGTTGGTCTATATATATATTTTTTTTCTATGTTTATAAGCATTGTCACGATATAATCCTTATTTTTAGTTTTCGTGAAAATACAAAAATGTTATCACATTTTCTTAAAAACTGAATTCATTTTCTTGAAAATAGTTTTCATTTTTTACAAGTAAATGCATTTTTTAGACCGTTTTCTGTTTTTATTGAAAATGAAAATGAAAATTATGAAAATTTTCACGAAGTAAATAGGCCCTTAAATTTGTAAGAAACCTAATTAAAGCACTCAAATGTGGAAAAAAGCAATGATCAATGTTTAATTGTTTATACCTTAATCTCCTTTTTAAAGGATAAACTTTGACTTCTAACGACCGGCCTAGCTAGCAATTAATTAATTACTTAGGGGAATATATGAAAAGCAATGTGGAAGCGAGAAGTCGATAGAGAATCTGGTAGAGATAAGAAAATTCTGCACTTGGTTTTTTCCCGGCATATGCATATAATATATCATAAAGAAGTTTAATTTTGTACATATGTCGTCGTACGGCAGGAATGTTTCGGGTTAAGGAGCCTATAATTACTTTTAATTAAATAAAGAAAAATGACATTTTAGTACCTTCAATTTTAGAATGAATACCAATGTGGTCATTTAATTTTACTTTTACTCGATTTAGTCAAAACTTTTTCAAAGTTGTACCAGTGTGGAATTAAAATTCGACGGCTGCTAACTAAGTTGTTCACAGAATTAACATTAACTGACTGGCAGTCCAGTTAGTAATCGTCAATTTTAACAGACGGAATGTTAAAGTTTAAGTACCACATTGGTATTTATCCCAAAATTGAAGGTACTAAAACGTCATTTTTCTATTAAATAATTTAGAGATTTAATCACGTTGGACCGGGCGAGTGGTCATTTAGATTTGTAATTTTAATTGGGTCGTTACTAGTGGACATTGAAAGCCAATGGGCCGTCAAGTCTGAGCCTTTTAAGTAGAGAGAGAATGTAGCCCTAAATCTCATGAAGCCCATTAATTTAACAATTTACCCTAAACGGGCTTGTTGTAATTCTATGTTGACACTTTTTCTAGAGTTGAGTTTTCTTTAAGTTTGTAGTGAATTTTTTTTTTTTTGGGGGGCCAAAATCAACCTATTACTGATTTATGAACATGGGGTTCTCACAAACTGGTTCAATTTGTCTTTAAAAAACGATTCTAAAACCATTTCCAATATTGACAAACAGGTCATTAGAATTGACCCTCCACTTCCAGTCCATTTTTTTTTACCTAAAACCAATTGGGATTTGATGGAGAATGGTCAAATGGGTTGTATTCAGAGATGAAATAATGGTCATCAATGTCTGTCTTTTGAGTCTAATTTCATGATTGCTTCAACAAGATCGATCCAGTCACAGTCTGATGATTGCCCCATTAGAAGCTTCTTGCTTTAGCCATGGTGGTCAATTCCATTTGTTGTTACCTTTTGGAAATTTTGGAGTTGGATTAGGACAAATCCGTATCCTCTGTTTGTTCATAATTTTGTTTTGGACCTTTTGAATTTTCACTCTTTGTTGTTTTTCACTGTTTTGGGGTCCAATGAGAAAAGGGCTATATAAATGTGCCAAGAAACTTGAGCCTGGCGGGAGATCAGCTCGAATAGAGCACGACTTGACCCGATAAATTCATTAATACTTTAAAAAATCAAACTACTCAAACTTCCACTTGATAGAAGGTTCATTTGAATTCGTTTGTAAAATAAATGAGTCAAGTTTGAACTTGTTACTTTAGTCGAGTTTGAGCTGTCTATTATTTAGCTCGACTCATTTGCAACCCTAGGAGAAGAACTAGACAGGTCCTTGGGTTACACAAAGGAGCTAGTAGTCCATTCACCCTGTCCCTCCACCCAACAAATTTAAAGCTCGCTAATTTTTCGAGTTAAACTCGATAGAGTATTAATTGGAATGATAAACTTATTAATATTTTAAAAGATCAAACTACTTGAACTTCAAATGATAAAAGGTTCATTCGAGTTCGTTTGTAAAGTAAATGAGTCAAGTCAAAAACAATATGGAGTATTTTTGAACCCGTTACTTTATTTAGTCAAGTTTGAGTAGCATGCTATTCAACTTGGCTCATTTACAACCCTAAGAAAAAAAACCAAGATAGGTCCTTAGGCTAGACAATGGAGTAGTCCATTCCCCTAACCCCTCCACCCAAAGGTTCGAAAACCAAGATCTCCATCTAGTAAGATAATGGAAATACCACAGATGAGCTCGTAAGATATACAATGAAGTAGTCCATTCCTTGAAAATTCAAAGATTCGAAAACCGAAACCCCAATCCTGTAAGAAGATAGAGATACCACTAGACTATAAGGGTCAATTAGTTGTTTTTCATTTTCCCACTCATTTTTCTCTTGTTTTTCTATTATCTACCAACCAATTTGAAATTCCATTCGTTTAAGCCCCTATTATTCATAATAGATATCTATAAATACTTGTAAACTCAAAAAGACATGTATACCCTTTCATCTAAGAGGGCACATGAGTAATTGCAATTATTAGTTCACTTTGGGGACAAACCTAAGTGCATTTGAAATACCAAAGGAAACAAACCAATTGCATTTGGATCATTTTGACTTTTGGGACTTCTGTAAGTTGTGATCAGTGCTATTCTAAACTCCACTTTCAATGACTTAGAAACTGCCATAACCATATTTTTTCTCGTGTAATATAAACATTATTTTGACAATTTTGGCCACTTAAAAACATTATTTTTTACGATGTCGGTAATAAACAAATCATCCAAATTATTACATATTTGAAAAATTCTGTTTATATTTGAATACGGTGTCGGTGATAAACAAATCATCCAAATTATTACATATTTGAAAGTTTCTGTTCATATTTGAATCTTCGAGAGCACGAAAGAAAGGAAACGAATTTTTTTTAAAAATGTTAAAGAAGAGAATCCATCTGTAAAGCTATTCTCGAACATTTTCCTTTTCTTTACCTTCTATTTTCTAAGATGAAAAAAAGAATTGATATTAATCGATTATAAGGCTGTGTTTGGTTGCATGAAATTAGAGCTGATACAGTTGGTCACTTTACAAACCAATGGAATTCTCAATGAAGCTTATATTCCATGGGCCCCAAATAAAAAAAAAAAATTAAATAAAAATTGCACAGTAAACCAAAGATTGACAAACGCAGCCTAACTCTCTGCATTTTGGTGTTTTTCAAATGGGTATATGCATCTTCAGTACTGGGAATCAAAATGGCTACATCAACATTCTGTGGTCAAAAGTACTTCATATTATAACATAATATATACAGTGTACAAAAAAAGCTCTGATTTACCAACCAAGAATAGAAACGCTCTAATTTGTCAAGAGAGGGAAAAAAAAAAGGGAAAATTATCTAAAAGCCCCATTATGAGTTATTTTATATCCAAAAATCCCATCATCTTCTCACTTTACCCAAAAATCCAAATTTAAGTTTTATTTTACCTAAAAGACCAAATAACTGATCTATGTATCAGTTTTCCAAGCACTTCCAAAAAACTGATCCATGTATCAGTTTTTTGCAAAATGATCACTTTCTGCAAATTCGAAGAACAAACTGATGCGTTTTTTTTATTAAAAATGAATTTTTTGGTAAATTTAAAAGATGACGGGATTTTTGGATAAACAAAACTTGTAAATAAGACCTATGGATTAACACCCCAAAAAATAAAATCTTCATAGTTTACAAAATCCACTCCGAGATCCCTCTTTCTTTCATTCTAGCTCCTTTCTCCGTCAGTTGGAAGGACTGCACATATGGATGCTATCAAGTCTCCTCAGCAAGATATATTCCAATCTACTTAAAATTATACAAGAAGTCTGCCATTGTGGAATTGCAGCACCTGAGATTATTGGTGGTATTGATGCCTTGGAGATTTCATGGTTGCAGCATAAGGACAGGAGTGACCGAGGCCTTTCTTGTAGCGTGCGCTCTTCTGTCGGACTTTCTCTGCTCAGTGAAATATCAGGATGCTTCACTGTCAAATTCAGGGAAACCAAATGTTAAGCATATGCTGATGAAAGAAGTTCTTGTGCCCCTTATTTCATACAAATGAATAGACAATTCCGTATTGAGATTTGTTTCAATTGAAGGATGACCAAAAAGAAAGGAGAAGTGAATGTCAGTATTCACAATAAGGAACAACAACAAAGCTTAAAGCTTATCCAAAAAAAACAAAGTTTGCTAATATAGGGAATTTGTAGGACATGACTTCAGGACAGATTGTAGGACAGCCAGAACCCGATACAATTCAACGTCTCAATTTTGGGTACCCTATCAACCCTTAACATCCTCCAGCACCCAGTGTTTCTCCAGGCAGAGGGTTTACCTGTATGGACCCAGACTCCCCCTCATTAAGTATCATTCTTTATAAGTTGGGCAGTAGACATCTCACAGTTCATGGGGAGAATCCAACTAAGATTAACATGCATGCAAAAAGATGAACAAAAATCTTATCCCAAGCATTTTGGAATTTGCTACATGAATCTTGGTTTGCCAAAGTGCACTATTTAGGCCCTTGAACTATTAGTCCAACATGTCTCTTCCCACTAAACACCCCATTTTGGAAAATAATGTTGTCAACAATCCACCAAATCACTATTCTGGTTCCAAAATTTTAAATTTGTAGGAGTTCGTTTTATTGAAGACTACATAAAAGATGGATTCAAAATTCATTATTATTACCATACAACAGGGGCCAAGGCTCAAACTAAACAATGTGAGAAGAAGATGCACCAGAAAAATCAGTCAAAAGAAATTAACAACAGGCCCAAGGCCTTGAGGTGGAGCATCCAGAATAGTAAGGCCCACGGATGGCTAAGGCTAAAATTATCCAGCCAATCTGCATTGTGATTACTCTGCTGTCAAAGTCATATAGTGAGCATCCCCAATCTCTAGCTATAAATTCTTGACATGCATTGACTACTTGGGCATAAGGGTGATACTCTGAAACCCGCTCAATTAGCATCTTAATGGATGTATGAGAATCCAATCCCACTTGAACTCTTCTAAAACCCATATTCCATGCCAAAGAAAGCCCATGGTATAATCCCCAAAGCTCCACCAGGTCATCAGTACAGATTCCAGCTTTACAATCAAAGCCAGTAATCCACTATCCATTCTCCCTGCTTATGAGACCTCCAGCCCCTGCTAACCTAGGACAACATTTTACACACCCTTCCACACTTAATTGTCCCAAGACCAACTAGGAAACGACCAACTTTGGATAGAATGTCAATTTAAAGAAAGGGAAAAAGAAAACTTTTAGGCTTACCAGTGCAGAAGGTTGTCACAGATAGAAAATTTTATTTCTCAGATCAGAAGCCAATGGAGATAAGAACTCTTAATTTCCGAGGGCGGCCATTCCACAGTAATCAATCATACTAGCATCCAATCAACCTTGTGCCTGAATGAACACAATGATATGATAAAATGTATCTGACAATCTTGTGTACAAATGGGACTTCAATCATCAAACCTAAACAATACAAATTTTTTAATAATGATGCTTATATCCTAAATAGCTCCATAAGTATTGAACACACTACATAAAATGCCTAGCTGCTGATATGAGGGTCTAAAAATACAAAAATAAAGTAAAATTGTAACCAGATAGAAGTAAACTAATCCGTTGTAGGAGAGATCTCCTTACAACAGCAAAGATATAAAATTTTTATAAAGGCATTGCAAGATACCTGCATTGTCCTTGGTGGTGATCATCTTATTCTCCAAATCTTGAGCAGCCTGGATCATGCCTTGGGCATTGTAGGCTTGGATCATGGTCGCAAAGGTGATATTGTCAGGCTTGCAATTTTTCTTCTTCATTGCCAAGAACAACTCGCCCATTTTTTCAATATCACCAGCCTGACCGTAGGCACTAATGATACAGTTGAAAAATGGTGTATCCAAAACTACATCAGAATTCTCAACTTGCCTCAAAATAGAATTGACCTTCTCCAAATGCCCAGCTTTACTGTAAGCGCTAACAAGCGAGCAATAGGTAATAGAATTAGGTTTCATGCCTTGATGCTTCATTTTCTGGAAGAATTCGTCCATCTTCTCAATATTTCCAGCCCTCCCAAACACCTCGATTACTATATTATAAGTAACAGTTGTTGGTGAGAAGAATCTCTTCTTCATAAACTCCATAACAGACCCCATTTTCTCATGCATGCCTGCTTTCCCATATGATCTGGTCAGGATATTAAATGTTTTAATGTCTGGACTTATCCCCATGAGCTGAAATTCATCATACCACTTTTCCATCTTCTCAATTTGACCACTATTCCCATAAGCCCAGATGAAAGAATTTAATGTGAACACATCTGGAAGGCATGTATCACTTTCAATCATGCCTGTCAATGAGCTCTCCATCTGTTCGAACATCTCAGCCTTACCATAGCCATCAATTATAGTATTGTATGTGACGGTACTACATTCAATTCCCAGATATGACATCTCAGCCAGAATGCGCTCAATCAGATCAAAACGATGGAGCTTAGTGCAACTGTTAATAAGAATAGAATATGTATACACATCTGGTTTGCAGTCAGAGATTGATTTCATATCGTCGATAGTACAAAATGCCTTGTCAAGACGGCCACTCTGACCATAAGCACTGACAAGAGCTGTGTAAACATCAAGAGTGGGTTTAAGCCCTTCAGACAGCATGACCTCGAAAAGCACACTTGCCTGTTCCGGCTGCCTGCACTTGCCAAGCATCATCAAGAGCTTGGTGTATGTTTGGCATCTTGGCTCATACCAATGTTGCTTACGAAGAAGTCCAAAAATCTATGAATAAAATATGGATTTCAGAAATAATTAATAACTAGAGTCCTACAAGAAGATTCTAAACCAATGTCATAACTAAAGTAGCAGCTACAACACTCAAAATTATGCTGAGAAGGAACCCAAAGAAATGAAAACTTTCATATTTTGGTTGAACCTGAATGTCGAAATTGACATCATGTACCAGAAGAACAAGATGATGGTTTAGAGACCATCTTGCCCATCTTTAAAAAAAAGGGGAAAAAAATCATTAGTCTGACTTCATATATTGAATTACTGATAGACAAATACAAATTTCCTGCTCTTTAAAGTTTTGTATTGAACTCAAATGTTGAGGAATACTTTTTGTAAAGCAGGATATTTGACCAAATCTATGAAAAACAAACTCTAAAAATGGAAAAGCAGAAATTCAATTTGTCTAACAAAAAGTATGGAACAACTGCGGACTGCTCAATTGTTTAGAAAAGTTCAATTGTTATACAACACAATTCAATTTCATAACCTCTCCTTTCTTCCAATATAATAGAAAAAATGAACTTTCTCTGAAATATTTCAAATTCCATCACAATAAATTCCAGAACCAGAAGCAAAAATACATAGATAGTAATTTTCATAGCTCAATGATACACTAGAAAACTCTTAATTGATTAGTTCAACTTTTATTAGAACATGTGAAACAGACCTAGAAGCAAAATCACATAGGGAGTTAATTCAATTGCTCAATCATTTAGGAAAACTAACCCATTAACTTTAACAAAAAGAAGAATCCCATTTCATAATTCTTCTCTTTTTTTCCCAACATCCTAAAAATGACCAATACTATTCTGAAACATTTTAACTTATAGTATAACATTTTCCACATACCCAGAAGCAAAAACACGGAGGACATATCCAAACAACGAAACTTTCAAAACAGATAAAGAGTAAAAGCAAGTAAAACCCACCGACCTTGAGAGCAGACTCCCACTGATTCTCTCTTATTGCTTCGTCCAAAGCTTCTAGAACCGGTTTTGGCCATAAACGATTGTGCTTCTTTGAGTTTGCTTTTCTTTCAACGCCTTTAATGGCTGCCTCTGTTCTCAGAATCCGAGACAGAAACTTATTGGGTTCCTTCTGAAGTCCACTTGATGACGTTTCAGAGTTCCGTTTCGCCGCTTTCACATGTAGAAATGGTGGGTTCGGCCTGCAGGAGTGTTCACTGAGGACTTTTATAGAACTGGTGGTGGTGGTGGTAAAGAAGGATGACCAGCGCAGGTTAGCTGCTTCTAGAAGGTGAGACTCCATTACGCTGGTGGGTGAAGCAGGATTCTGCAAAGATAGCTCAACGTTCAAAGGTCCAGAAAGATTGGCGCTTACTAGCATTGTCAAGAGACTGGGAATACATTGCACTGGTGGAGAATGTGCTCGAATTCCACGGGTTATCTGCGAAAGATTGCTTAATTGGTAACAAGGCAAGCCCAAAAATGAAGGGTTATGATTGACCAATTATAATTAGTCCAACTTTCATGTAAATTTTTAACGTTTTGTTTAAATTTTTATACAGTTTAATTAAAATTTGATCAAATACATTTATCTTTATCTCAAAAATTAATATAGTTGAATATAATACATGAAATAAGAATATGAGAAAGTAGAAATTTAGGTGCCGTTTGGATAAGATACCATTTTTTTACTTTTTTAATTTTGGAAAAATTAATTTTTTGATTCAACTATTAATTTTTTAGAAGTAAGAAGCACGTTTGTAATTCTCAATTGCTACCTATTTTAAAAAGCAAAAGAAAGAAACTTCAACTATCAAATTTTTTAGAAGTGAGAAAAAAGCATATTTGGATACCACAAAATAGAAAAATAAATAAAAACACCAAAAAATTCATCCACTAAAAAAGTCAATCCCAAGCTTTAACTCACTATACACTACAAATGCCCTCCACCCACGCAATGGGAATGCTCCACACTAAAACACTCTAAACACACCCAAATAACCCACCAGCTTCTCACATATGCTGGAGGGCTTACTCTCTTTCACATGTACAAAATGGGAGGGCCTCAAGCCCCTAATACAATGCTCTTCACCAACCCAGAGAGTCGGTTGTTCATGTAGAGAAATCTAGAAACTTTTGTTCTAGAGAGAAGAAGGTGAAAAATCTGGATCTCTCCAGTAATGGCAGCAATATAGACAGTAGTGGAGCCACATATTGGTCAAGGGGTGCCATGGCAACCCTAACTTTTCAAACACCCTTATATCCTATTTATGTATTATATAATACATCATCTCTAGTGTTTGCAAGAGGACACTGCCAGATGACACCCCCTATAGGAATTGAGTTAGTCAGGAGAAATAGAAGAGTGGGGAGGGGGGGGGGGGG
>JAESVK010069696.1:24313-40333 GCA_017140935.1 Hamamelis virginiana
TATATATATATATATATATATATATATATATATGCATGAATAGATATGCGGGATTGTGTGTTTGCGCTTGGATTATTGTTTTCTTTGAAAGCAATGCTGTGCAAATAGGAAGGGATTTTGAAAATGGTTTGAACAATATCCAAAAAAATATGAAAGAAACTAGGGTTTTTGTGTTCTTGATATATTTTTGGAAGATATACCTGTGCATAAATTTGAGCTAAAATCGTCACGAACCTGTGCATAAATTCTTGAGAGAGAGAAAAATGCATATACAATGATCATAGGAATAGAGAGTATCATCAGACCATTTATTTTCATGTATGATGAAGAGAGGGGATGAGAATTGAAGATGGAGAGTGAAGAAGAAGAGGAAGATCAGTTGCAGGGTGTGCGTATGGCATTTTTTTGGGGTTTTTTTTTCCTTCTTTATCTCAGTTGGGCAGGAAGTATCAAAATGAAACGCCGTGAGGGGTGCCGTTTTGGTGCAATATTTAATCTCAACCGTTAGATGCCTTGATTCCTGATGTGTCTTCATCCCGTTGAAAGTCTAGCAAAGTCATGTGCTCCCTCCGTCCCAATTTATGAGCGTACATTGACTAAACAAGTTATTTATGAAATACATTGATTGTTTTGATTTTATTATATTTTTAAGTTTGTATTTCAATTTTACCATTCTAAAAGAAAGAATCGTTCTCTAAATTATTTGATAAATGAGTATAATGAAAAATTTATTCTAATTTTTAATTTGAAAAGTAAAAGTGATCACATATTTTGAGACATCCCAAAATGAAAAGATGATCCCAAAAATTGGGACAGAGAAAGTATAGATTTTATCAAGCAGAGGATCTCGACGCGCTGGGGTAGTATAGAGATAAAAATTTTCTTTTTCATTGCCAATGAGAAGATATCTCGGAGATCATGAGGAGAATCCAACTAAGATTGACATGCATTCAAAAGGATGAACAAAATTAAGAAAAATCAACCCTTCGCCCCCCCCCCCCCACCCAATATATATATATACGTGAATGATTATGTCAGCACATGCTGATTTTCGTGAAATGGATATTTTTAAAAACTGATGGTTGGATTAAATATTATCCATATGTAAGTAAGGCATGCCAAAAATCACAGTGATCCAACAGTTGGTGTCTCAAATATGTCGCTGAGAAAAACTATGACAGTTTTCAGCGGTCAGAATTTTTCACAGCCTATATTTAAGATCTGCCTACCATTATGATAGTTATTTTGAAAAATCAACCGTTGGATTAGATAATCTTCTTATGTATATCATGTATGTCAAAAATCATAGTGACCCAACGATTGGTTTTCAAAATACAGACTGTTAAACAATGGTTACAACATCCAACAGTAAATACTATTAGAGTGTTTAACAAACTGTATTTTGAAAACCAATAGTCGGATCACTGTGATTTTTGGCAGACATGACATACATAAGAAGATTATCTAATCCAACAATGAGTTTTGCAAAATACCTATCCCGTTGTAGACATCCATTTTGACCATGAGTATGGTCATGAATGGTTGCCTGTGATTAGAGATAAAATAGGGTGTCAAAACCCTAAGTTGTCAGTTTTACCCTTTGTGGGTAATTAGGTAAAGGTCGTTATCACATGTAGGTTTTTATGTCAGATTGGGTCTGTTCTTTTTGCATTAGGTTTTTAGAGAGTCTAGGAACATCCCTGCAAAATTCCATGACATTCTGAGCCAGGCTTGATAGAAAATAAGGCCTTTTGTGACTAAAGGGCAGTTCTGTCCTTTGAATCACAAAAGCCCCTGAATGACTGTCGATCTTATCTCAAATGGTCTCGAGGCTTTGGCATAGATATGTAAAGTGTGTTTGGTGGGCTTGATAGAAAATAAGGCCTTTTGTGACTAAAGGGCAGTTCTGTCCTTTGAATCACAAAAGCCCCTGAATGACTGTCGATCTTATCTCGAATGGTCTCGAGGCTTTGGCATAGATATGTAAAGTGTGTTTGGTAGCCAAGTCGATCAGTGGCAAGGTCTGTGGAGCCTTCTGGCTCATATTTGGCTCTCAAGGCTCGAAAGACCCTTTCAAAGCCTAGATTAGGGTTTCGACCGGAAGCGACCGGGATTCGATATTTTTATCAAACCAAAGCCTTCAAAGGCTTCAAAACACTTTCCTAAAACATTTTAAAACTTGTTTCAAGAAGAAGAAATGATTTCGAAAGCAATCGGTTAGCAAATTTCAAAACCCTAATTTGGGCCCGGCAGGCCCTAAACAGCTAATCGATCGATTTTTCCCTAAACGAATCCCATGCCTCCAAAGTCAGTGCATACCCCTCGGGACCGACAACACATAGTCCTATACATGGTAGCCAAGGCAACACCATCCCAGTTATACTGAGGAATGGTATCAATATCCTCCAAACTAGCAAGGAAGCCTAGAGGTGCCAAATCAGCAGTGCCTGCAAAAAGGGTGCATGAAAATAGGTACAAAAGGAAAGCTCGCACGATGTGATCAGGATCTGCTCCTTCAGGCGTATTGCTGAATGTGGTAAGAAGAGTGTTTCGGCGAACTGATCTCTTCACAATCTCTATATCACCTGCTCCAAGATAGTTGTTTAGATAACCCAAGTTCTTGCTTGCATCATTATAAAAATCCAAAGGGCGACCCCCAATGGAAAGTCCTGTAATCATGGTGAAATCAAGGGGAGTTATAGTCATCTCCCCAAACTCGAAGTGGAATGTGTTGGTGGTGTCCCACAAAAGCTCAGATAAAGCCATCAGAGCCTGTCTGTCCATAGTATCAACCCACAATGAGTCGATAAAGTCTCCAAAACCAAGCCTTCGGATAATGGCTTTGATGTATGGTTGGAGGGTATCCATCTTAGCCCACCATCCAATAATACCCTGTAGAGAAGACCGAGTCCTGATGTCGAACTTTGGCTGTAAAAATAAAGATTAATGGATTAGAGGTATAAAGATAAGTTATGCTAATTCTTTGAATCAAGAATACAAAATTAACTCAAAAAATGACACATTTTCAAAAAAAAATGTTCAAATTTTATTTCTCAAATGGTTTGTCAATTGTGAGTTATTCAGAAAAAAAATGTATACCATAATTAATGTATTTTCAATTTTACATCAAGAATTAGCATAATTCATTTAAAATGTCATATGACTTCTTTTCATGAAAATTGAGTTAGAAATAAAAATCCTAAGAGAATAGAATTTTGAAAATCATGAAATAAATACTTAGCATAAGTTTTGAAATAAAATTATTTAAAAGTCATGAAAATGACACTTTATGCAATAATGTTTTGAAAAATAAGCTAAGTCTTAATTCATGAAAATTTTTGATATGTGCATTACTTGAAGTATTTTGAAAAACTTATCATGATATGATTATTTTGAAAACATTTGAAAAAAAACATGATATGATGAATTGATTTGAAAATTTGAAAATTGCCCCCTTAGGCATTTTATCAAACACTTAGTGTACACATTTTTGAAAATGATTATGAAAACTTGTGATGATAGTTCAAAAATATTCAAATGATGTTTGAAACACGTTTAAATCACGACATGATGAATTGAGTTGAAAAATTGGGAATTGTCTACCTTTAGGCATTTTATCAAACACCTAGTATGCACATTTTTGAAAAAGATTGTGAAAACTTGTCATGAAGCTTTTGGAGGTATCCAAATGATGTTTGAAACATATTTGAATCATAGCATGAGAAATTTAAATCAAAAAAATCAAATTCTAGTCTCTTGGGAATTTTATCAAACACTTGGTGGGCAACATTTCAAGCTTGTGAAGCTAGTGAAATGGGGCTCCCAAGCTTTGCCAAATACAAATTTCATAAACACAAGTTATCAAACAATATCCAAAGATCAATATTGAAGTATCTAGACATCAATGATTCAATGAAAGAACATGAAAAGTAAGCTTACCTCTTGAAGAGTATGGATGTGGGAGAGATGATCATTAAGCTCCAATAGCAAGCTTGAGTTGTTGGGATCATGAGATGGTGCCTTATAGCTCTTCATCTTCATATATGGGTACTTTGATTCATACCTATTTGCCATGAATGTAGATGAAAGATGAACTTGAAGAAAATAAGTGAATGTATATTTGGGTTTTTGGATCCCCAAATTGAAATGCAAAGATGAAATCCTAGGATTTTGATTCACAAATTGGAGTAATTAGCAACACTTGAGGTGTTTGAGAGTTGATTTGGGTAGAATGAAGTTGCATTTGATGGATTTTTTGAAAAAATTGGAAGATCCTAGAGAGAGAGTCTCAAATTAGGCAAAGGAAGCATAAATGGGCAAATGGGGGCTTAAAGCACCTAAGTAATGGATGATGGCTCGGGTGGCCGTCCACCAAGGGATGGCTGGCCATCCACCTTAGACGGTTGGCTATCCTTGGTTGGATGGTCATCCATTCTTGATGACTTTTGTGGGTTTTTGAAGCCCATTAGGCCCAATTTTGACCATTTTGGCCAATTTTGACTCATTTTCTTTCAAATTTTGATTTAAGAAAATGCATTTGATTGAGATTGAATGATGTTTGATGAATTGATAAGAAATAAAGAGGATTTGGTGCATACCAAAGTGAGAATTGAGCAATTGTGAATAGGAAAGTTCATATGAAATGATGAATTTTTGGTTGAAAATCATGAAATTTAGAAATGAATGAATGAAAAGATGGTGTAAATAAGTTTGTAATCATGAAATAATTATGAATACATTTGATTTGGTAAGCTTGTGAGACCCATGAAGGGAATTATAGAAGTGAGTAAACCTATGAATGAGGGGTTAATGAGAAAAGCCCATTTTGGAGGCCCAAATCCATAAGTCTTTGTAAAATTGATGAAATATACATGAAATGTATATAAGAATGATATCAAGTAATGATGTTAAGATATGATATGATATTTGGAAATGAAATTACCAAAAGGATTGAAAATCCTTGAGATAATTAGAAATGAAATTTCTAAGTTGAGTTGAAAACTCTCAAAATGATATGATATTTGGAAATGAAATTTCAAAAAGGATTGAAAATCCTTGAGATAATTAGAAATGAAATTTCTAGTAATGAGTCGAAGACTCTCAATTTTTATAATAATTGGAAATGCAATTTCCAAAAGGATTGAAAATCCTTAAGTTGACTAGAGATGAAATTTCTAGTAATGAGTGAAAGACTCCCAAATTTTTATGATATTTGGAAATGAAATTTCCAAAAGGATTGAAAATCCTTGAGATAATTAGAAATGAAATTTCTAGTAATGAGTCGAAGACTCCCAAATTTTTATGAAAATTGGAAATGCAATTTCTAAAAGGATTGAAAATCCTTAAGTTGACTAGAAATGAAATTTCTAGTAATGAGTCGAGGACTCCCAAATTTTTATGATAATTGGAAATGCAATTTCCAAAAAGATTGAAAATCCTTAAGTTAATTAGAAATGAAATTTCTAGTGATTAGTCGAAGACTCCTAAATTTTTATGATAATTGGGAATGCAATTTCCAAAAGGATTGAAAATCCTTAAGTTAACTAGAAATGAAATTTCTAGTGATGAGTCAAAGACTCCTAAATTTTTATCATAATTGGGAAATGAAATTTCCAAAAGGATTGAAAATCCTTGAAATAACTAGAAGTGAGACTTCTAGGAAGAAATAATTTGAAGCGAAGCTTTCAAAATAATCTTGATGGTTAATTATCCCTATTTTGTTGTGTCAAAAATAGGATGTCATTGTTTTCGTTAATTTTCACTGGCGAAGCCATGAACATCAACGAGGGGCTTCTGTAGACATCCATTTTTGACCATGAGTATGGTTATGGATGGTTGCCTGTGATTAGAGATAAAATAGGGTGTCAAAACCCTAAGTTGCCAGTTTTACCATTTGTGGGTAATTAGGTATAGGTCATTATCACATGTAGGTTTTTATGTCAGATTGAGTCTGTTCTTTTTGCATTAGATTTTAGAGAGTCTAGGAACATCCCTGCAAAATTCCATGACATTCTGAGCCAGGCTTGATAGAAAATAAGGCCTTTTGTGACTAAAGGGCAGTTCTGTCATTTGAATCACAAAAGCCCTGAATGACTGTTGATCTTATCTCGAATGGTCTCGAGGCTTTGGCATAGATATGTAAAGTGTGTTTGGTAGCCAAGTTGATCAGTGACAAGGTCTGTGGAGCCTTCTGGCTCATATTTGGCTCTCAAGGCTCTCAAGGCCCTTTCAAAGCCCAGATTAGAGTTTCGACCGGAAGCGACCGGGATTCGATATTTTTATCAAACCAAAGCCTTCAAAGGCTTCAAAACACTTTCCTAAAACATTTTAAAACTTGTTTTAAGAAGAAGAAATGATTTCGAAAGCAATCGGTTAGCAAATTTCAAAACCCTAATTTGGGCCCGACAGGCCCTAAACAGCTAATCGGTCGATTTTTCCCTAAACCTTTGACATTGGTCAATGCATTTTCACTTCAAACACTTCTTAAAACATGGAGAATCGAATCATGATCGTTTCGGCGCTTGAATCGTCAAATTTGGACTTAAAACGGGTTCGAAAAGCCGAAACCGGGTCAAAACGGGCTGTGGTAGGTCCACACAGGCCAAAAATAGCATGGAGGATCGATGGTCGTCCACTTAGGGACGGCCAACCGTCCATGAGTGGATGGTCGTCGATTCTTTTTGCCAATAAATGCTTTTTTAAGAGTATTTTTCCTGCTAGGACTCTTCCAAGGCCTGCCATGTGTCCAGTTCGGCCATGGGGACTTTTGGATGAGTATGACACCTTGGAAGACTGATTTTGAACCCTTGGATCATTCCTAAGGGATTCAAACTCAGCCATTGATCAAACTCAAGCCTCCCTATAAATAGAGGGCCCTGAAATCAGTTTCAACACACAGAATAAGCTTTAGAGAGCTAGCTTGGAGAGTAGAGACTTGAGCAATTGCACAAGCTTCCCCCATAGCACTCTAGCTTAAGTTTTAGAGTCCTTGAGTTCCTTGGAGTCCTTGGAGCTTGAAGAGAAGGCTTGGAGCAAGAGGGAAGGAGGCAAAGAAAGAGGTTAGTAGCTTATAGTTTAAAGTTTTGTTTTATTATTATTCTTCTTCTTCTTTTATGATCATGCTAGGTTAGGTTTTATTAGTATTTATAGGGTTTAGTTCATTGTTAGTATATATAAGATATAGTTCATTAGTATGCATGATAGGTTAGAGATTAGTTTAATAGTTTTCTTTTCTTGCATGATAGGAATTAGTTTTATAATATGCATGCATATTCCTCCCTCTTTTCTTCCATTCTTCTTCTTCCACTCTTCTTTAATCATGCCATGTTAAGATTAGATATTTGAATATATGCTAGGAAGTTAGGATTGTACATATTATTTTAGAAAGCATATTAGTTCATCTTTGAGTCTTTTTGCATATTGTTACCATGTGAAGATAAAATTGAAGGTTGCATATTTAGTAGTTAGGTTTGCATCATTATTTTAATTATGTCATAATTGGAATGCTATATAAATTGTGATCGAGGGAGCGAGCAAAGGTAAGTCCCTTCCCTTGTGATAGAATTGATTGTTTTCAAGCATGATGCATAATTAAATTAGCATATCATATTAGGTTACATATAGGTCATTCATACTCTTTTTTTTTTCTTTTTTTCTTTTTTTATGAGTTTTAAACCACTCTTTGGTTGCATATAAATCTGTCCATGGGTTTAAAGTGACCTAAAAGTGTATTAAAACTCACTTTTTTGGCCAAAATCAACATAGAAATACGCCTAGGTTCACATAGCTAACTTAGATTTGCATTTAGGACATTTTCATGCATTATTTGCACTCTTGATTATATTTTTTTATTTATTTTTCAGAAATTCTAGCATGCATACTTTAGTGTTTTAGGTATTTAGACTAACCTAGGATTAGCTAGAAACCCTAGGATTAGGGGAGTCACTTGACCCCACTTAGGACTCTTTTTTGTTGTAAGAATTACACTAAGAATAGAGTTCTATTTTACCTAGGATTCTACTTCGAGAACAATTCTAAAAGTGATTTTGAAAGAATTCAAAATGGAATGAAATTTCATCTCTCCTAATAAGTGTTTTGATCAAACTCAAACTCTCGAAGCTAGAGTCCAAGAAAAGATGGAATCTTTACAATTATGTAGTTTATTACAATAGGAGAGTCCTAGGGTAATCGAACTACGTGGACTTTGATCTTTGTCAAGCAATTGATAAGGTACGTAGGCAGTCAATAGGGCGCAAGTCCAATCTTAGGTTGACTTCTAGTCTCCTAAAACCCTTAGCATTGTGTATACTTTTGTACTATTTATTATTATTATTATACATTATTATTCATATTTTGTGGTTGATTAGATATACTAGGATTGTTTTGAAAAGATTTTGATAAAGCCCAAATTTAATTAGGAGACCTTTAATTAGGACGAGGTGGGTGCCTACAAGGAGATCCTTGGAACCTTCCCATTTCGTAACCTAGCCCCCGAATCCAACTTTGATTCAAAAGACCATACTTTTCCAAAATATGGGGTCAACGTTTTATTGAAAATAAAACTCTTTTTTGTGGTTTCCTTGTTCCCTAAAAATAAAGTGGCGACTCCTAATTTTTATAAACTCTTATCCTTTTTCAAAAACCCTATCTTGAGTGGATAATAGAGAAGGATAAATGTGGATAATAGAGAAGGATAATAGAGAAGGATAAATCGAGACGGATAAACATCATCCACAATCCACTCAAGATAAACACCCTCCAAGAGTGAACGAGAGGGCCTCCCGATCCAGGTTGGCTGGTTCATACCCATGTAAGAAAATGGTGAGTGGACCTTAAATTAATTTAAGGACCAGTTCTTAAATGATCATATATATATATATATATATATATGTGTGTGTGTGTGTGTGTGTGTGTATAGGAACGATCACTTGCAGTATATAACGCAAATGCGGTAGACGATTTCAGCCGTATATAACTTGCATGCGCATCACGTGACATGCACGTGCATCCATGGACAGTTGAGATCGTGTATTGCAATTGATCAATTCATATATATATTAGCCTTAAGGTCAATTTCATTGACCACATTTTGATGATCAACAAACATTATTTTAGTTACTAACAAATGGTTAAGTGTTTTTGTCTCCATAGAATCAAAGATATATTTTGTTGGAGCTCATCAACAAATCACAAGCTTTTCAATTGTGCAAATAATCAAATTCATTGGATCATGAAGCTTAAGGAAATCATCTTGAAGCCATTCCTTGAAGACCTTTGAAATCAAGATGTTTAGGAGTTATATGTAAGACAACTCAATTGGTTAAACTTGCATAGCTCAAGGCAAATAGTTTTCTCATATTGCATTAGCATATATTCACTTGGAAAACTTGTAAAAAGCCCTGTAACTTAGTCAAAAAATGCTTCTTGAATGTTTAGTTAACTACTAAATTTAGATGTTATATGTTGATTTGGACTTAAGAATTTCAAGAAATTAGCTAAAGAGTATGTCTAGTCGACTAACCCACTTAGTCTAGTCGACTAACCCACTTAGTCTAGTCGACTAACCCACTTAGTCTAGTAGACCAAACATGATCCAGTAGCTGACTCCTTGAAAATTCTTAGCTTAGTCGACTAAACATATAGAGTAGTTGACTAAGTAGTCTCCCAGTCGACTAACTCCCTAGTCCAGTCGACTAAAAGGGATGCAGTAGCCAAAGTTTTGAAATGCAAAAGAGCTAGTCAACTAACTCCTTAGTCTAGTCGACTAACCGTGCCCGAAAAATTTTCTAAACTGTTTTTAAGTTAGCTAGTCGACTAACACTCTTTGCCTAGTCGACTAACCAAGCCCGAGAACTCATTTTCTTTGAAATTTTAAGTGGTTAGTCGACTAACACCCTTTGTCTAGTCGACTAAGGCTTCTACAAATATAAAAAAGCTCTTTCCTCTTTGAGCAAATGAAGCATTAAATGTGGCTTGCTCTTCTCCTTTCCTCCAATGAGGTTCAAACGGCCATTTCAGACCTAAATGGATATATAAAAAGGTTTGCTTCTCATTTATTGTTATCAATCCAACTCTAGTTAATATCATTCATTGCAAGCATTCATCTTTAAAAGCTTTTTCTTACAAATACTTGAGCTATACTTGTTAATTATTTGAGAGGCTATTAGTTGAACTTTATACTTGTGCAAATTAGCTTGTTGAAGCATTTATTGTACACAACCAACTCTTGTGAGATTGTATTGAGTGTTCTTTGTGAGCACCATTGAGAGTTTTTTGTAAGCTCTTGAGTAAGTTCTTTGTGAGCTTAGGTGAGAGTCTTCCACCTGGGATAAAGAAGACTGTGTAAAGGTTTCTCCACCTTGAATGAGTAATCCTTAGTGGATTGTGGAATCCTTGGGCTGAGTGCTTAAGGCGTGGATGTAAGCGAGTCGAACCACGTTAAATCGTTGTGTTTGATCTCTCTTTCCCTTTCTTGTTTCAATTAATTGCTTATATTTATTTGCTTCTGCTGAAATTAATTGAACCTAATTTTATTTGGTGATAATTGTTAAAGTTTGCCATAAACCTTATTCACCCCCTTTAGGGTTATATATTTGGGATAACAATTTGTATCATAGCAAGTGCTCAATATTTGATTGTTTTTTCGAGCTAAAGATCAATGGCAAATATTAGGGAATCGAGCTTTTCACATGGCCATTCCGTTGACAGACCTTCTTATTTCGTTGGTGAAAATTTTAAAAGTTGGAAAAATAGAATGCAAATATGGATTGAATCTTATGATATGGCTGTTTGGAGAGTTAGTATGAAGGGAAACAAAGTCATTTACAAAATATCTCAAGATGGAGCTCAAGTACCTAAAGATATGGATGAATGGATCGAGAATGACATGAAGCTATTTCAAGTCAATTTAAGAGCAAAGAATGTACTATATTGTGCAGTGAGCAACGTCTAATACAACCAAATATTTAGATGTGATACCGCTCAAGAAATGTGGAAAAAGCTTGAGGTAACGTATGAAGGCACAAAACAGGTAAAACGTTTTAAACTCATCATAGTTATGAGATATTATGAATTGTTTAAGATGGAAGAAAATGAAAGTGTTAGTTCTATGTTTACTCATTTTACTCACATTATTAATGAAATGAAAGCTCTTGGTAGAACAATTACAAATTGGGATGTCATTTCAAAAATTCTTGTAGTTCTTACTAAGTCATGGGAATCAAAAGTTACGGCTATTCAATAATCCAAAGATTTGGATACACTTGATATAGCCGATCTTTTTGGCTTTCTCTTGACTCATGAGACTACCTTAAAGAGACAAGAAGATGAAAAGCCAAAGAATAACCTTGCTCTCAAATCCACCTCTCATGAATGCTAGTAACAATGAATACAATGGAAATGATGATCAACACATGACACTCATCGCAAGAAAATTTCAAAAGTTCTTGAGAAGAAGAAAAGCTCATAGGAAGCCCAATCAAGGTGGAAGCTCAAGCAACAACAAAAATTGCTACCATTGCAAAAAGCCGAGACATAGAATTGCTCAATGCCCCATCAAGAAAGAAGAAGAAAGAAAGAACTATCGAAGAAATGATAGAAAAAGAAAAGTCATGAATGCTACTTAGGATGAAGTAATTGATGCAATTGAAAGTGAGGATGACACTCATGAAGAAACGACGAATTTTTGTCACATGGCAAATAAAGTTGAAGAGATATCCTCTAGCTCAAACTCAAATGTTTATAATGATGATGATTTATCTATTGATGAACTTTATGATATGTGTGAGGATTTGTGCAACAAAAATACTTCATTGAACAAAGCTCACAATGTATTAATAAAAGAGCTTACTACTATCACAAGTGAAAAACTAGCTTTGCATGATCAAAATTTGAGATATGTTAAAGAAATTGAAGAATGGAAATGTGAAATTGAAAATCTTAGAAATGTTCCATCTACTTCAAATTCTTCAAATGATTTTGAATCTTTAAAAAATGAAAATGACGTTTTAAAATGTGAAATTGAGAAACTTAGAAATATTCCATCAACTTCAAATTTTTCAAATGACTATGAGTCATTGAAAGATGAAAATGAAATTTTGAAAAGCAAAATTAAGGACTTGAACAAAATTATTTTCAAATTTACAAATGGTGAAGAAAATTTCAAAAGATTACTTGGAGCTCAAAAAGTAGGATTCAACAAAGAATAATTAGGATTTGAATCAAATTCAAATGTTAAAAAGTCTTCATTATATCTTGACTTCTTTGTTAAAGCTTCAATGCAAAAGAATTCAAAAGATTCTCAATCTCACAATCATTTAAACAAACGTGCAAATTCTACTTGTTTATATTGTAAAAGAAAAGGTCATTTTAGATATTCTTGTCCATTTAGAGGCAAAAGAGACATTGGGAAGATAGTTATATGGATTCCAAAAGGAACTACAAAATCTAACAATGTAGGACCCAATAAAGTATGTGTATCAAAGGAAATTACTTGATTTTGTTTTGTAGGTATGCATGAACTCAATTCAAGACAAAGAAAAATGGTACTTGGATAGTGAATGTTCAAGGCACATGACCGATGACAAAGACAAGTTCATTTTCCTCAACTACAATGATGGTGGCTATGTCACTTTTGGAGATGATGCCAAGAGTAAAATCATAGGTAAATGTAAAATTGAAAATTCCACTATCACTATTGATAATGTATTGCTAGTTAATGGTTTGAAACATAACTTGCTTAGCATTAGTCAATTATGTGATAATGGATATTTTGATAATTTTACCTCTTCTTCTTCTAATGTGCTTGATGAAAACCAAAACAATATTTTTTTCGCAAAACGTTTTAAAAATGTATACACAATTGATTTTAATGAATTAACACTTCAAGATGTAACATGTTTTGCCGCTTTGCAAGAAACAAGTTGGTTATGGTATAGAAGACTTGGGCATGCTAGTATGGATTTATTGCATAATCTTTCTAAAAAAGGAATTGGTTAGTGGCTTGCCCAAAGCTAATTTTACAAAAGATAAAGTTTGTGATGGTTGCCAACTTAGAAAACAAATTAGAACAAGTTTCAAAACCAAATGTTTCATTTCTACATCTAAACCTTTGGAGTTGCTACATTTTGATTTGTTTAGACCAAATGATGTAGAAAGTCTTGGTGGTAAATTTTATGCCTTTGTCATTGTTGATGATTTTTCAAGATATATATGGGTTCTATTTCTTGCTCAAAAGAGCGAAGCTAGTGGCGTTTTTATAAAACTTTGCAAAAAGCTTGAAAACATTCAAGGCCACTCAATTACTCATGTTAGAAGTGATAGAGGTAGAGAGTTTAAGAACCAAGACATGAAAATTTTTGTGATGAAAAAGGTTATTCACATAACTTTTCGGCTCCCAAAACTCAACAAAATGGGGTAGTAGAAAGAAAGAATCGTTCATTAAAAGAGATGGCTAGGATAATGTTAAATGAACACAACCTTCCTAAATAATCTTGGACGGAAGCGGTTAACACCGCATGTTATGTGGGAAATAGAGTGGTTATAAGGCCTAATTTGTCCAAAACTTCATATGATCTTTGGAAAGGTCGAAAACCAAACGTTGGTTATTTTAAAGTTTTTGGTTGTAAATGCTTCATTTTGAATGATAGAGAACATTTATCTAAATTTGATGCTAAATCCGATGAAGGTGTATTTATTGGCTACTCTATGAATGGTAAAGCTTACAGGGTTTACAAGAAACGCACTCAAGCGGTTCAAGAATCCATTCATGTTGTTTTTGATGAAACTAATCCTTTTACTTCTAAGCATGTTGTGTATGAAGATGATGTATCTAGGCCTATCCCTTCCTTGGAAGAAGAAGTCAATGAACCAATCCCAAATGACTCATCAAAGGAAGAGCCAAAAGATACATCAAAGGAGCCCTTGCCCAAGGAAGATGAAGCTCAACTAGAAGAGACTCATGAACTACATAAAGCTTGGAAATTTGTAAGAAATCATCCAATTGAGCAAATCATAGGTAATCCATCTCAAAGAGTAAGTACTCGCTCTAATCTTATAAATGGGTGTGGTAACATTGCATTTGTTTCTCAAATTGAACCTAAATATTTTTGTGAAGCTGAAAATGATGAAAAATGGATTATGGCCATGCAAGAAGAACTAAATCAATTTAAAAGAAACCAAGTTTGGGAACTAGTGCCTAAGCCTAATGATCATTCCATCGTTGGTACTAAATGGGTTTTTAGAAACAAAAATGATGAAAATGAAAATGTAATTAGGAATAAGGCAAGACTTGTTGCACAAGACTATAATCAACAATAAGGTATTGATTATGATGAAACATGTGCACCGATTGCTAGACATGAAGCTATTCGCATGCTCCTTGCTTTTGCTAGCTTTAAGAATTTCAAATTGTATCAAATTGATGTGAAAAGTGCATTTCTAAATGGTTATATATATATATATATATATATATATATATATATATATATATATATCTTCTCTTCTTTTCATTTTCTTCTTCTCCTACTCATCTTCTATCTTCCCTCTAATTCCTTCTCTTTCCCCATTTCATCCAATCTCATATAAAGTAACACCATTGTGGTATTTGGGTGCTTAACATTGTAGGATGTCAAAATGAAGCTCCAAGAGTGTCTAGGTAGTAGGAATGTGCATTTTTAATATTTTTTTTGCATTTTTTTTTTCAAATTCACAGTACATTCGGCCGTTAACAGAATCGAACATTTTCAATATGTTCGGTTTGACTACACCAAACATTTTTATACGTTTGGTAGATAACCACCAAAAGTTATGAAAATGTTCCTCCACTTCCAACCAAATAGTTCCAAAAAAAAAATAATCATTTTTCAAGAATTTAACTTTTTTTTTTTTTAATAGTTTGGTTGAAAGTGGATGAGCATTTGCATAATGTTCGGTGGATAACCACCGAACATTGTCTCTCTATTCTTCCACTTTCAACCGAACAATTCAAATAAAAATTCACAATTTTTGAAGAATTTAACCCTTTTTGTTTTTTTGAACTGTTCAGTCGGAAGTGGATAAACATTTTCGTAATGTTTGGTGATTATCTATCAAACATTGTTTCTCTGTTCGGTGGGTGCATCCACCGAACATTTTGAAAATATTTAGTAAATAACCACCAAACAATGCATTGGGGTGGGGAAATAAGTTGTGTTCAAATTAAAATGGGATTAGGGACATTTTAAAAAATTTGTGGAGTTTATCTAGTAAATTAGGGGGTTTACAAAGGATTGGGGTATGGAAAAAGGAGATTGGGGTTGCAATAACCGCAACCAAATTATTATTATTACACAATATGTGGGCCAAGGCCCAAAATAAACAGAGTGAGTAAGGATGTCAATGGGATGGGTTAAAAAGGTAACCCGCCCCGCTCCTATTGAGAAGGGTTTGAGAAATAGATTTGAAAACCCTATAGGGTTTGAGAAAAAAAAATTAAAAATCCTATAGGGTTTGGGATGGGAATGGGATATGGCTTCTCCAATCCGCCCCGCCCTGAATATCTATGTATATATAATTATACTAAAATCTTTTCCATTTATTTACAATATTTAGTGTTTTAAGATTTTTATCAATTCTATTTTTTCTATTCTTTTCACCAAGTTAGTGCGTATAAATATATATTTTAACTACTAATACTTATAATCCAAGATAAAAATCAAAATTTGTTGAGATTATGGTTATGATTCATTCCAAAATAAAATAAAATTGAAGTTTAAAAAATATTTTAATTATTTTTTCAAATCCATTGGGAAAACCCGCCCCGCTATAAGTTGGAATTGGGACGGGTTTGGGAAATTATTTTTATTCACGAGACGGGATTGGAAAAGCAAAAATCCGCCCCGTTGACATCCCTAAGAGTGAGAAGAAGATGCACCAGAAAAATCAGTCAAAAGAAGTTAATAATAGGCTCAAGGCCTTAAAATGGAGCATTTAGAATAGTGAGGCCCATGGATGATCTGCACTGCAATTACTCTGCTGTAAAAG
>JAESVK010069698.1:0-16756 GCA_017140935.1 Hamamelis virginiana
CTCCCATGGAGCTAGTAAAACCTGAGCTAATCTTAACGGTTTATAATTGTCCAAATATATAAACCTATGATCAGGAACCAGTTTAGGATAGAAGTACTTGAGAGTTATAAGTCTCTCTATCTCAACACTTGAGATATAACTCTCTATCATACTATCCAAGGACTTTATCATGAACAGTAATTAAACACAAGTTTACATGATAAAAAATAGCCATATCATAAATGAATAAAGATCCATACAAGATATAATAATGAAATATAAAACCCTAAACTCAACAGAACAATTGGTTTTAGGGCACATATCTAACAGCCAGGACGGCCAACCGTCCAGCCCTTAGAAGGTCACCAGCATGCTCGAACCCATTTTGCAATTTTGGCATGTTTGAAACTTTCCCACTTGTTTTGGCCGATTTGGTTCGTTTTTTTGGAATAAATTCGAACTTGGTTCAGCTTGCAAACCCTAGAAGGAATTTTTCTAAGCCCTAGGATTATTTTTAGATGATTAAATCCTAACCATTCAAGGTTTTGAACCCTAGCTCTATATATGCTGCATTATGGAGTTAGAGAGAGGGAGAGAGAATTCTAGGGTTTTTGGAGAAGGAGGCTACAGATTCAGTTCTTCATCTTTACACCATTGAAGGGGCAAGAACTCAAGGCTAAGAGCTTGGAGGAAGGTAGCCAAGAAGGAGGGAGAAGGGTAAATCCTCAACCTATTTTTGTTTTCATGAATTCTTACATAAGTCTATGATGCTATGGTGTAAGTCCTTTTCATTTTCATATGAGATGGATTCTCTTTTCTTTTTCTTTTTGCTATGAGAATGTTTAACATGATAGGGTTAGTTTTATTGTTATTTCATGTCATATGTATGATTAGGGTTAGCCTTGATGTTATTTTATGTGAGCATGCATGATTAGGTTTAGTTTTGTTATGATTTTATGTTAGTATGTACGTCTAGGGTTTGTTAGTTCTATTTGTGATTTTTTATGTTAGGATGCATGCCTAGGGTTAATTAGTTTTATCATAATTTTATGTTAGGATGCATGACTATGGTTTATTTTATTTGTGATTTTATGCACGCCTAGGATTATTGTTGTTTTGTTATGATTTTATGTGAATATGCATGTTAGGTCTAGTCTTCTTGTTATTTTATGTTTAGCAAGCATGTTAGGGTATTTTCATTATGATTTTATGTGATTAAATATGTTTAGGATTAGTTTTGTTATTATTTTATGTTAGTAATCATTGTTTAGGATGAGTTTTTCATTATTTTATGTGTAAGCATGTTTAGAATAAGTGTTGATATGTTCATATTGTTATTTGAGTCTCTTAATGCTTGATCAATGATATTAATGATGATATGAATGTGTTAATATATTGTTCTTGATATGTGATGAGTCGTGAGTCATTTTTTATGTTTTTTTTTTTATGATTATTTGAACACTCGATATCGATTGAATGGATTGAATATATGAATTGTGTACGAGGGAGCGTGCGAGGGTAAGATCCTTCCCTTGTGTTTAAGATAATTGTTTAAAGCATGTTTGTTGTTAGTTTTTTTATAAGTTTTGCATGGTAATTTAGTAGAGCATGATAGATTGTATGCTAGGGTGTTTATTTGATGTTTTTATGGATTAAAAATGATTTTTTAAGCTACTTTAATTATGTATCCAAATCTGTCCAGATTTGAATACATGTTTTAAAGTGGTTTAATTAACATTTTTAACCCATGTTTTGCATGATTCTTATAGTATGTTCATAATATATTCACGTAGAAAGCATGCTAGGACATTTTCACATTTTTATTCTTTGTTTTCATGGTTTTAGAGTGGTTAAAGGTTAATATTCAAATCTGTCCGGATTTGTTTATGCCCTTAAATCACTTCTAAAAATTATTTTAAGGCCAAATCCAACCTAGAAATATGCTTAGGTTCACATAGATTAATTAGTATGCATTTAGGAGCATTATCATGCATTGTTAGGATCAATTTCATGTATATTTGTTTGGATTTGTTTAAATTACAGCATGCATTTGCATTAGTATATTAGGTTTTTAGATTAACTTTAGGGCTAGTTAGAGACCCTAGGCTTAGGAAGGTCACTTGACCTTCCCTAGGACTGTCCTTTGTTGTAAAAGTCATACTCAGATCTGAGTATTTTAATTGATTTAAGAGTTTATTTTCGAGGGATTTTCTAAAAAAGATTTTTGATGCAATGTTTATGAAATAAACATGATTTTATGAAAGATTTGATTATTAAATGATTTTTAAAAAGATTTGAAATGTTGTAAAGATTTTTACTTTGGAATGAAATTCCTCTCAATATGATTTGCTTGCTTGAAATATCTTTGAAAAAGATTTTCAATTGGAATTTAATTCTAAAGATAAGAATTGTTTAGAATATTTGGATTTGAAGAAAATCTTTTAATTTGAAATGATTTTGAATAAATGATTTTAAACAAATAAAAACTCTCGAAGTTAGAGTCTTGAATTAGGTTGAAATACCTTTGATGATGTGATCGATTACAATAGGAGAGTCCTAGGGTAGTCGAACTACGTGGACTTTGATACTTGCTAGGTGATACTAGTAAGTTACGTAGGCGCTAATAGGGCTCAAGTCCGCCCTAGGATGCCCGTAAGGTATTCTAGGTTCTTAGGGTTTGTTTGTATATATTTTTATTATTATTAATATAACTAATATAGAATAATGCATTTATATCACTATTTTTTTTTGGTTGATTAGATTATTTAGGATTGTTTGTAATAAGGAATTTAAATAGCCCAAATAAATTAGAAGTCCTTTAATTAGGGCGAGGTGGGTGCCTACAAGCGAAAGCTTGGAACCTTCCCACGTCGTAACCTAGCCCCCGGATCCAACTCTGGTTTGTAGACTGCTTTTCCATCAATGGAGTTTGTTTTATTGAAAATAAAATATTTTTATGGTTTCCTTATTCCTTAAAAATAAGGTGGCGACTCCTTTGTTTGTTTTCTAAACCCCCCTAATCACATCGCCCGGTGATGATGTGGACTCACCCCATCAAAGCCCGTCAAAAGGCTGGTCCACATAACTGGCGACTCCACTGGGGATATCGAGGGCTAAACTTCATTAATTTAATTGGGCTATTTAAATTCTTAAATTAATTAAAATCAACCACTTGCATTTGTATGATTGCATATCATTTTAGTTATATTAGTTGCATGTCATTGTGTGATAGGACGATGTGGCCTTGCCAAACGATGGTCTAGTCCTAATCCCTGTCTCCACTCAACACTAGGGCAATCATGACGAAACCATCAACCTATTGTCAAGTACGCTTCGGGGTATATCAATGACCAATCAGTATTGTTTGACCCACGCGGCACGCCATGTGTCACATGTGGTTAGGTATATGGATTGGTCTGCAATAGGAACCTTTGAACCCACCTTTTGCATTAGTCCATGTAGACAGCCAAGTAGGACACTCTACCCTCCATTGCTTGCACACACCAATTATGCTGCCGAAATTTCGACACACAATTGTACTGTTATGCGGCCAAAATTACTTTTGGTAATTAACTGTACCGTTATGCTGTCAAAATTTTCCCTTGACACATACCTACGCCGTTATGCTGCCAAATTTCTTTTAGCACATAATTGCGTCGTTATGCTGCCAAAATTGTCCCAATTTGATGTGAGCCTTGTTTGTGAATGCTAGAACTTAGGGATATGTCACCCTTAAATAAACTTTGATATTTTTAATATAGGCCCTTTATTTTAAGGATTTTGGTCCTTAGAACGAAAGGACTATTTTGAAGATGGAAGAGAATATTCTAAAGGTACATACCCTTTTCTGTGATTAGGTTGTTTTGGCTTGTTTTGACTAAGACCTTCGATTCAAAGGAAAGTGTCCCAAGAATGAAGGACTGGTCATTGGAATTGCTCTTTGAACCCTGTTTGGTCAATCATGTTTTATTTCCCTATTGGTGATTTCGATTTATTTCCTAATTTTTAAGGAAATGCCCTTGTGAAATAGGGAAGTGAGTTGGAATTATGATAAGACGGTTTTCTCCTTTCTTTTTCTTTCTATTTGGATAACACCTCTTTGATAGTCTATCAATAGGTTTTGAGCATCATGGACTCATCCCTTTTTTCTAAAAAAAGCCCATTTGGTGTAGAATTCTGGCCTGGCGTCGTGATTCTAGAGGGCGTCTTTTTAGTGTTGAACCCCCGAGTGTATCCTCAATGGCTGAGGGAGAATCCAGTACCACTGCTACAGTGTTGAATGATATCATGGACCGGATTGATGTCCTAGCCCGTGAGACTGAACAGATTAAGAAAATGTCCCAAGATAAACAGATCAGTACAGATCAGGTTAGGGAGGCCCACTTAGAGAACTCGAAGAGTACTTCTGATCCACCTATCCCGGCCCAAGTTGATGACAGTGCCAAGGCCCAGTTAGGTGTCAAGTCTAAGCCCATCAATCTGGATGGCGAGCCCGATGGATCTAGATTCCTCTCTGGGGATCCGATTCTGTTGTCAAGTAAGGTTGAAGCCTTAGAGAAAGCCCTGAAGGGGATGTGTCGGTCTGATGACATGGTTAATGTGACATCTTTTTCACTGTTCCCCAAGGCCCGTATGCCGTTCAGTTTTAAGATGCCGGAATTAGAGAAATTTGATGGGATGGGTTGCCCTAAAACCCATTTGAAGATGTATGTGAGGGCGATGCAACCTCGAGGAGCCGATGATGAGTTGTTGGCTCAGTTGTTTCATAAATCACTGAAAGGGTCAGCCTCGAAGTGGTTTTTATCCTTAGATGAGACTAAGTTGAAGACATGGGAGGATGTTTGCAATGAGTTCACTAATCACTACAAGTACAACACTGAAATTGATGTGACTCGTAGGGATCTTGAGAATACTAAGCAGGAACCGAGGGAGAGTTTCTCTGCCTTCATTTCCAGATGGAGGGTGAAAGCTTCGCAGATGACCTACAGGCCTACAAATGACGAACAGGTGCAGATGGTGCTGAAGAGTCTCTTACCCATTTACAACAAGTACTTGTTCTCGAAGTATTTCCCTAACTTCAAAGCCCTTGTTATTGCTGGCAATCAAGTTGAAGATGCTCTGGCTAGTGGGGCTCTCAAAGCCGAAGAGCCCTTCAGAAACCGCCAACCACCTCTCAACCGCAAACCCAACCCAGAAGTCAATGCCATCGCCCAACCTATTCAAGCTACCCAACCAAATCGCTCATTCCAAGCTAGAGAGCCAACCTGCCAGTTCACCAATCTATACATGTCCCTAGAAGGTGTCCTTGAGAAATTGAAGGCACGTAGTCTCCTTACTCCTTTGGAACCCCGGCCTCTTCCAGATCATTTGCCCAGAAATTTCAAAGAAAATGAGTATTGTCAGTTCTACCAATCTAAGGGTCATCACACTAACCAATGCATGCGCCTTCGCCATGAAATCCAAGACCTCATTGACAAGAAAGTCATTGCCCCACCAAATCCACCAAGTCAACCAAATGTTACCAGTAACCCTCTCCCAACCCATGTTGTACCACCACCAGCTCAAATCAACGCCCTGGGCCTCGACGACCCAAAAATTCGTCACCCAATCCGCCCATATGTCCCACTCAAAACTACCCTAACTGAAGCCTTCAACCAAGCTCGGTCCCAAGGCCTCGTTACCCCACTCATACCCCGCTTCCATAAGCCTTTTTGCCAGTGCCACAACATCTTCGGGCATGGCACGGAGAATTGCAGAGTTTTAGGAAAATTGGTTCAAGATTTACTTGATGATGGAGAATTGCATCAGTATGAAGAACCTGAGCAACCTGAAGTTCTAGAAGAAGCTCCTAGAAGTGGGAATTCTCAGCGTCAGTTGAAGGAGAGATATCTAGCGGGAGACCCGGAGGTCGGATTGTTAGGAGAATCAAGTGGCAAGTTCGATTATTATGTGCTCTATCCGTCGAGAAAGATTTCTAATGAACCTATCGTTCCTGCGGGATGGGATGATTTGCCTATAGAAGTTGAAGCAGTTATTCATTCTTCACTCGAAGAGTCGAGTCAGGATATCATGCAGGAACAGTTTGAGAATAGAACCTCTTCAGTCGCGAAGATCACCGGGGAAGGTAGAGATTTGATCGGTATGATTGAGTGGGAAGATCTCATGAGCACACCTGAGACGATAGAGAATCTGTGGGCTAGTGATGAAGAAGTAGACCATCTGACTCGAGGCGGACGCCATTTCAAGCCAGCTCATTTGGAAGCCAGTAATCCGTTGGGGGAATTAGAAAAGGGTCAGCAATCAGATCTCATAGAAGATGATGAAGAAATACTGAAACAGTTGAAGAGAACACAGGCTAACATTACCATTTGGGGATTGCTCATAGCTTCACAGAAATACAGGCAGACAGTGCTTCGTTTATTGAATCAGGTGCAGGTTCCTATTGATCCATCCCCTGAGGGTTTGGTAGGTTTGGTAAATCCGGTTCATCATGGACCGTCCATCTCATTTACTGAATATGACTTACCCGAGAGTGGGAGTAATCATCTGCAGGCTTTGTACATCACAGTAAATGTCATGGGAAAGAGAGTTTCCTCAGTCTTGGTTGACAACGGGTCAACATTAAATGTATGCCCACTCAGTACTACTACTACATTGGGGATTGAACCATCTGAATTTTCGCCATCAGGACAGACTGTCAGGGCTTATGACAACAGTCGCAAAGAAGTTGTAGGAATGGTAACTCTTCCGGTTGTTATTGGGCCAGTTGAATTCAATGTTGATTTTCAGATCCTAAATGTGCTAGCCAGTTTTAATCTGCTTTTCGGAAGACCGTGGATTCATCCGACTGGGGCTGTACCGTCATTACTTCACCAGAAGATTAAGTTTCCTTATCAGAGGTCAGTGGTCACTTTGAAGGGAGATATGGAAATGAACCGAAATAGTCGAGTGCCAATTTGTGAGATCAGGCAGGAGTCGTCAGAAATGTTACTGTCAGGGTTCGAGTATGTACAGGCTATTGAAGGAGAGCCTGAGCAGAAGGAGTTGATACTTCTTGATTATAATCCTCATGGGAATCTGCACGTAGGACAGATCATGAAAGTAATGGGATTCTTCCCTGGAATGGGATTGGGCCGAAGGTTGTAAGGCATCGCTGAAGTTTTGAAGTACCCGTCTGCTATCCACCCTTATGGGCTAGGCTATCAACCCACTAAGGAAGATAAAAAGAAAATGGCTCAGAGGAAGAAAGAGAGAGACTCCGCGAGGGCGAAAGGACGAACCCTTAACTCAACCCTTGAACCGTATAGGCCGACTTTGAATGGGGCTTTCGTTAAGGAGGGTGATGACTTTCCATATTGTGGTTTCCCTGAACCGTGCTACCTTGAGGATCAAAAGATCTGTGTGCCTGGGTTTGAGATTCTTTGGTGATGAATGGTGCTCACTTACCACTTCAGTGATCGATGATGCTGTTACTAGTGGGGCTGGTAAGGAAGAAAAGGATTGGGTTGAAGACCTTGATGCTGGTGCCATGACAGATATGTTCGAGCAGGCGGTTCTGTGTCTCGAATTGCATACTTATGAAGTCGAGGTGATCTATCCAATTGAACCTACAACTCCACTTTTACCAAACTGGGGCTTTGAAGATTGTCCTTTCATCCATGATTGTGAGGAGATTGAGTCACTTCCATCTGATGATAACTTGTAGGTGTCTTCAGTAGAATAGGATTTCCCTGCTTTCTTTGTAGTAGTGCAGGATTTCATTGTTTCCAATAAAAACCTCGACCTCATTTAAGGAGGTACGAGTGTAAGTTTGTTTCATCTTCTGTGTTCTGTTATTCCCCTTTCAATTAATAAAAGAAATATTCATTCTCTTCTCATCTCTCTTGCAGTGTCTCTTTTTTATCATCTTTGGATTTGTATGGCATGAACATAGACCCGCGAGAGGATGTTCCTCCTGAGCTCGACGAGCAATATGGAAAGGGGCACGCTCAACCTAACATGGATGAATTAATTTTAATCAATTTAGGGACGAATGAATCACCTAAAATAATTAAAATTGGATCAACACTGTCGCCGCAAGAGAGAGAATCATTGGTAGAGGTCTTGAAAGAGAACATTGAAGCTTTCGCATGGTCGTACCAAGATATGCCAGGCATTGATCCCGACATTGTGCAGCACTTCATCCTCACTGATTCGAACATGAAGCCAGTCAAGCAGAAGTTGCGGAGAATGAAGCTAGAATGGGCCTTGAAGGTTAAGGATGAGGTGGTCAAGCAGATAAATGCCGGATTTTTGCAAGTAGTGGAGTACCCAGAATGGTTAGCCAACATCGTTCCAGTGCCTAAGAAGGATGGGAAAGTACGAATGTGTGTTGATTTCAGAGATCTCAATAAGGCGTGTCCTAAGGATGATTTCCCTCTGCCTCATATAGATGTATTGGTCGACAACACTGCCGGCCATGCACTTTTGTCTTTTATGGATGGTTTTTCGGGTTACAACCAGATCAAAATGGCTTCTCAAGATATGGAAAAGACTGCCTTCATCACACAATGGGGGACATTTTGTTATCGGGTTATGCCCTTCGGCCTTAAGAATGCTGGCACGCCATACCAAAGGATGGCTACCACACTGCTGCATGATTTGATTCACAAGGAGGTGGAAGTGTACGTAGATGATATGATTGTGAAGTCTGTGGATAGGGAAGGACATTTAGCTGCTCTGAAGAAGTTCTTTGAAAGAATTATCAAGTACAAGCTGCGTCTGAATCCTCAGAAATGTGCCTTTGGAGTGACTGCTGGAAAGCTACTTGGTTTTATGATCACACAGAGAGGGATAGAAGTAGATCCGGGGAAGATCAAAGCCATCATGGAGATGCAACCACCAAAGACAGAAAAGGAAATCCGGGGATTTTTGGGAAGAATTCAGTTTATCAGCCGTTTCATAGCTCAACTGACAACTATCTGCGAGCCTATTTTCAAGCTGCTAAAGAAGGATGTACCAACTAAGTGGAATAAGGAATGTCAAGAGGCATTTGATACCATCAAAAGGTATTTGAGCAGCCCACCAATACTGGTTCCCCCGCGACAAGGTGAACCGTTATTACTCTACTTAACTGTCACCGAAACCGCGATGGGAGCTATGTTAGCTCAATATCTTGAAGAATCCTTGAAAGAGAATGCCATCTACTACCTCAGCAAGAAGATGACGGATTATGAAGTGAACTATAGTGCTTTGGAAAAGACATGCGTGGCATTGGTATGGGCAACTCAAAAGCTTCGCCATTACATTATGTCTTTCCAAGTACTCTTGATCAGTCGAATGGACCCGTTGAAGTATCTGCTTGAGAAGCCTGCTTTGTCCTATAAAACAGCGCGGTGGTTATTGTTATTATCAGAATTCGACATTCAGTATGTACTGCAGAAATCAGTAAAAGGAAGGGCTATAGCAGAACACCTGGCAGAATGTGCTACTTCACAAGCAGACGATGGCAATTACCAGTTTCCAGATGAAGAAATCCTTGTGATAGAGAAGAAGGTGTGGAAAGTACATTTTGATGGAGCATTGAATAGGAAAGGATGTGGCATAGGAGTTTGTCTGGAGACACCTGAAGATGTGATGATACCTGTGGCAGTGAAACTGAACTTTAAGGCAACCAACAACAGAGCTGAATATGAAGCTTGCATTCTAGCTTTAGAATCAGCATTGGCCTTGGGAGTAGAAGAGCTTGAAGTGTATGGAGATTCAGCTATTATCATATGCCAAACTAGAGGGGAATGGAAGACTAAGGATGAGAAGTTGCTGCCATATCACGATTATCTAGAGACACTGGTGAAAGAATTCTGTCAAATAAAATTCTTTTACCTGTCTAGGCGAAAGAACAAATTTGCGGATGCCTTAACCACTCTAGCATCTATGGCAGAGATCCCAATAGAAGGGGGAGTATCACCAATGATCATTGAATCTAGAGAAGAACCCATTTACTATTGTGCTCTAAGGGAAGGAGAACCAAACGACGGGAAGCCATGGTACCATGATATTCAGCAGTACTTAGAAAAAGGGGAGTATCCACCAGAAGCATCTTATGTTGACCGAAGAACTTTGAGAAGGCTGGCTAGCCAGTTCATCTTGTGCAGTGGGAGATTGTATAAAAGGTCTTTTGACGGTGTCCATCTCTTGTGTGTAACAGAAGATGAAGCAGAGCAGATTATTCAGGAAATACATGAAGGGGCTGGGGCTCCACATATGAATGCGTATATGCTTGCGAAGAAGATTCTGAGACTGGGGTACTATTGGTCGACCTTAGAAAGTGATTGTGCTAAACATGTTAAGAAATGCCATAAGTGCCAGGTGTTTGCAAGTGGTAAGCATCAGCCATCCATGCCACTCACTACCATGTCATCACCATGGCCATTTGCAACATGGGGCATTGATATCATCGGCAAGATCACTCCTGCGGCCTCGAATGGGCACGAGTACATATTGGTGGCCAAAGATTACTTTACCAAATGGGTAAAAGCAGTGTCGTACAAGACTTTGAATGCTAAGCAAGTTGCCAAGTTCATACAATGCAACATCATCTACCGGTATGGAGTGCCACGTGAGTTTATTTCAGATAATGGGCAACATTTCAAAAAAGAGGCCGAGGAGCTTCTTAAGAAATATGGTATAGTACATCACCATTCCTCTCCTTATCGTCCGCAGACTAATGGAGCAGTTGAGGCAGCCAATAAGAATTTTAAGACGATTTTGAAGAAGACCACTGATACATACAATGATTGGCATGAGAAGTTGCCTCTGGCATTGTGGGGCTATCGCACATCCATTAGGGCGTCAACTGGGGCTACGCCTTACTCGTTAGTGTATGGTATGGAAGCAGTGTTACCAATTGAGTTAGAGATACCTTCACTAAGGGTAGTTATGGAAAGCCAACTAGCAGAAGTCGATTGGATGAAGGATAGATATGAGCAGCTGTCACTAATTGATGAGAAGAGATTGAAGGCCCTATACCATGTTCAAGGTTATCAGAGAAGAATAGCTCGAGCATTCAACAAGAGAGTTAAAAACAGGGGCTTAAAGAAAGGGGATTTGGTACTCAAAGAAATCAGAATGCCGATTCATGATCCAAGAGGGAAGTTCAAGCCAAGTTGGGTGGGACCCTACATCATCAAAGAGATACTATCAGGCGGAGCCGTGCGTCTTATGGACATAGATGGGATCGAATTCTCTCAACCTACCAATTTGGATCAATTGAAAAAGTATCATGTATAAATAAAATAAAATAAAATAAAATAAAATAAAAAGAGCTCGCTAGGTAGAAAACCTGCAAAGGCTGCCTAGGCAAAAAGTAGAGCATTCAAAAAAAAATGCTTTTCAATTGATCCCATGAACTACAAGGACCTGATTCTCCAAGTATTCAAAGTAAGAAAGTTGAAGGTTTTATGAGAAAGAAATATTCAAAGGATGGAGATATGTAGGCAGCCTATAAAGTTACCTTGGGTGCGGTCCAATTCTTTAAGGCAAAACAACCCTGTGCTTGATTTCAATTGTAATTATTTGCAGTCATTTATTCAAAACTAAAAAGATAGAATTCTTTTATTCATGATATGAAGAGAAACCTTTCAAAGGTCTATTACATGCCATATGATTCTAATTCCATTCATTCTAAACAATAAAAAGCATGGGAAATGTGTTTCAAAAATTATGTCAAGTCCTTTGTTCCTTCCTTGAAATTTCTTCAGAATCATCATCTCTTCTTCTCTTATGAAGTACTACTTGTAAAGCATTAGGTGGAAGTGACGAAGTGTCCCCTCGCTCTTCAGATGAGAGACTTTCAATAAGTCCTGAAATCCTAGCCTTCCTTTCTTGTCCCCGAGTACCTATATCCTGAGATAACCATTGTCTATAAACCTCATCTAGTTCAAAAGGCCCATGAGAGAAATCAATGTGAGTTGTGCGCAATACAGATGGCCACCTTGACATCAAAGCCTTCACCACCGATGGAGAGATCGCCTTGGAAGTGTAAGTATGCTCTGAGAGAGATGGAATTGTCTGTTTGGTCCCCATTTGGCGAAGCAGTCGGGTTGTCCAATAGAAAGAGGCACGCATCAATCCTACCAAAATCACAGCAGAATAACATGGAGAACGGAGCAGATAATGGCCAGAACAGCTCCAGTCATGTACATACCACTCGATGTCATTCCAAGAGAGAGTAGAAAGAAAAGTCAACCATTCTAGTAAGGTACGCTCTTGAGGTAGGGTAATAGCACGGCGATGATAGGAAGCATGGTAAGAAGTACCAGTGGAAGGGGCGATGAATTTGAGCCTTTCAATCAACCACATTTGGAGTAGAATGGGGCTACCTTCAAAAGGAATTTTGGGGTTGGTATGAAGCTTGTCTAAGCCATTCAGAGTTTCGGCGAGGACCATGGGCATCATGTTTTGTGATGTAGAAAGGGGTAAAACTAGTTCACATAGTTCTAATGGAACCAAGAAAGAGCCAGTACAGAAGAAAAATTGCCCGAGAAGGCATAAAACTAAAGCATGTTGAACAGGTCGTGAAGTAGTGAATTGATTCAAGCCAGGGTGAAGAAAAGAAGTAGCTAGTTTCAGAAGATTAAGGTTGGTACCTTCAATGAATGTAAAAGCATCTCCTTCAGTGATCTCAAGAAGAGAAGTGAGTGTTGTTTTGTACTTACGCCGAATCTGTGGGAAGATGAAAGGTCCTTTCAGTGGAACAGACATGATCGCGCAGAATTACTCCAACAGTGGGCATATTTCTTCGGTGCCAAAGTTGAAAACATGAATTGTGGGATCCCAAAAGTGGTTTGTAGCAATGAGAAACGTGGTTTCTATCTTGATTTGTTGAAGAGAGAAACATGCATTCAAGTTGTAGCGAGCGAACACCTTATTGTCTTCCTTCATCATTCTCGCCATGAATCTCTTCAAAACCTGGGGGAGAGCCTCCATGATGCTTAAAACTATTGTAGAATGGTTGTAGAGGCTGCTAAGGGTTCCTTTTTATAGGCCTAGGTCAAGTTTGAAGAGAAATTAGAAACTTAAAAGGCCAAAAATTGGAAACTGCTCAAAATAGGCAAAATAAGGCGGGCCACTACGGTGACCGTCCTAGGCAGGACGGCCAACCGTCCTAGGGTGGACGGCCAACCGTCCTGGCTTGGATGGTCACCAGGATTTGGCCACCCAATTTTTCCGACTTTGCTTGTTTTCGACTTTTTTTCGAGTTTTTGTGCATTCGGGGCCCCGATTTTGATTTTTGTTGACTTTGTTGCTATTTGCAAGTTTTAAAACATTGGTATTAGTTCAATCATGATCAAAAGTGAGAGAATTGATAACAATGAACATGTTTTAACAGTACACATACACCATAAAAGTGAGAAAACTTGTCTTGGTACAAATGTTTGCAAATTACATATGATTTTCAAAATGGAACCCCATGTCTCATAAAAGATTGGTCAATGTCTTTGAGAGCTCCTCCTTATCCCTCTGCTAGATCCCTCGCCAGCTGAAGAATGACGTGGTGGGTCAGGTGCCTGAAACGGTGTTCACAGTTTGATCAGTTTATGAAAAGGGAAGGAAGATGAATTTGAGAATGTGATTTGAAGTTACCTGTTGATGAGTGAGAGCAGAAGTCCTCAAGCTCATCTTGCGAAGGTCACGCCTCATGGCGGTGGTAAGATTGATGTAATCCTGGCAATACTCTCGAGGGACCTATCAGAAAGGAATGATGTCAGTATATCTGTGGGAATGCGTGTGCAGCTAATTGGTTCGGTGGAAGACTTACTTGTTCATAAGAAGGATCTATGTGATATCCCTCATCGACTGAAGGTCGTGAAATAGTAGAAGTCACGAAGTTATCTTCAACTGTCAGCTCAATGTTCCAGTCTGCAGGCTGTAAGGCAGGAGGCCTATTTGCGTCTTGATCATCATCACTAGCAGCAGCTCTAGAGCTTTGACCCCGGGAATGGCGACTCTGTGGACATAAAGATGAAGTTTTGTGATTGCATTTACAGAGCTGAAGGAAAGTGTCTTATTTACATACCCTTTCAGGAAGTTCTCCAGTCGCCAAGGGGCGCATCAAGAACTGTTGACAGAAGACCTCATAGCTCGCATCAGAGAAAAGGAAAGCGGAAAGATCCACTCCTCTCTTGGACTCTAACAAGGCCTCACCCTTCAGTTTATCAGTGTGACGCATATTTACAGGAGGCATAAAAGGCACCCTAGCTGCATCCATGTTTCCATAGACTTGGCGACAGACTCTTTCACCCAAGTACCAATATCTGCCAGCAAGCCCCTCAAATAAGATTCGCCTATGTGTTAGGAGTACGCTCTGCGTGTGGGGGGAAGCCAAAGTAGTCCTCCAAGTACCCCATGGGTCCCAGTTCACCTGAAGATTATGAAGAGTATGAGAATTGAATTTGGAAGATTTAAGAGAAAGACAATGGTTTGAGATTTTACATGTTCTGCAGTGAAACCAGCAAGGATAGCCTTGGCAGTGGCATAATCATACCTATGGAGGTTGGATTTTTTCCTGTGGCATGGATCAAAACGAGCTAGAAATAGCCATTGGTTAACCCCCTCTTTTAAGAGAGGACAACCAAGACCCAAGTAGATGAATGCCCATACCTGTATGAGAGAAAGATCAAGAAATTGACAAATATTTAGAGAGATTTTATTGAAAGACATAAGATGAAATCAGTACCTGCCATATGAAAGCCAAACCGCCGAAGTTCTGAGCAGCATCTCGTGATTTGTCACTCATGGAGCGATACATAGTCGCTAATGCAGCTCCGCCCCAGTCATACAGGTGAACATTATCCATATCCTCCAAACTCTTCAAGAAGACTAGAGGGGCTATATCCTGTGTACCCGCAAAGAAAGTGCATGAGAGCAGATACAGAATGAATGCTCGGGCAATATCCTCGGGTTCCCCTCCCTCCTCCTCACTTTGAATACTGAAGTGATTATAGAGCCAAGAGCGCCTGACTCCTCTTTTTGTCAAAGGAACATTTTCAACGCCCAAGAGATTGTGCAAGTATTCTTCATCAGTGTGAGCTTCTTCATAAAAAGCAAGTGGTAGGCCTCCAATATGAAGTCCTGTAATAATGGTGAAATCGAGTGGGGTTATAGTCATTTCCCCAAACCCGAAGTGAAATGTGTTGGTGGTGTCCCACCAGAGTTCAGAAAGAGCTATCATAGCCATTCTTTCCATGTTGTCAAGCCAAAGGGAATCCAAAAAGAACTTAAAGCCTGCTTGCTCTACAATGGCCTTGGCTTGGGGTTGGCGTGTCTCCATTAATTCCCACCATTTGATTAGCTTACCTAAGGAGTATCGTGTACGGATTTCGAAATTGGGCTGCATAAGCACATTTAGGTTATATTCACATCAAAGCAAGTGTTGTTATTTCTAAAGAAATTTTGATTCAAATGCAATGCAAGCATGACTATTAATTTACATATCATGAAATGAAGTAAAATTTATGCTTTGAATGAACCAAAATGATCAATACATTTTCAAAAGGTTTTTACAAAAAGATGTGTGCATGTTGTATGATACAATTCATTATCAAAAGAATAGTCGGTGTCACCAAAATCCAAAGTGTTTCAAATTTAAAATTGATGGTGTTTTAATCAAATTAAACATCATGGAAAATTTTTTAGATACTTTACTTGACATGAGATGACTTGTAAAGAAGAAAATGGATGATGGTGTCCTTTAGGCATTTTATCAAACATGTGATATGCATACTTTCAAAATGATATTTTCAAATAAGATTGATCATGGCAAATACTTTCTAAAATCCTATAAAAATCATTGAAATATGATTAGGATATGTTTGATTTGAAAAATCAAAGTTTACTTCATAGAGGCATTTCATCAAACACTTGGTGTGCACCATTGACAAGCTTGTGAATCTATGAAATGGGGCTCCCATGCTTTTCCCAAAAGTTATAATGATATGAAAATCAATAATCACAACATGCAAACAAGCATTTCAATTCAATCAATTGCATATGAATCAAGAGTTATTGAGGAAATCTAACTTACATTGTCTTTGGAGTGAATATACGAAAGATTTGTTCTAGGCTCCAAGAGTAGAGATGGTGGATGAGAGTCTCCATATGAGGGTGCCTTGTATCTAGCCTTGACTTCCAAGAATGGATACTTTAAGTAAGGTGGAGGAAATTGATTTCTATCCATTTTTGAAAAGAGTTGAGTATGGGAGAAGTGGAGAGGTTCACACCAAATGAAAACAAGTTGAAGAACTTGAGAAGATGGAGATGATTTTGTGTTGGCAAGAGTGTAAACCAAGGATTTGGTTGAGTATGTATGGATTGAAGATCAAAGGTTAGGGTTTTGGAGCAAAACCAAGTTAGAAGGTGGCTTAGAATGAGCACAAGAGTGCACATGAGCATGAGAGACTTAAAAAGAACAAAAAAAATTCGGGTCACACATGGTGACCGTCCTAGCTAGTACGGCCACCAGTGTGCCCCAATTTGATTTTCTGAAATTTTGTTTTTTCGATCGATTTTCTCCGAAATTAGTTCATGTTTTGTATGAAAATCACCACTAAATGATGATTTTGAAAACATTGTATATGGGAGAAGTACCATATAATTGAGGATGTGTTCATGTGGGAGATGTACCATATGAACAATGAGTTTGAGGTTATTTTATGTGAGACATAAAATAACGATTTGAATTGTTTTATGTGATTATTTTATGTGAAACATAAAATGATGAGGTGAGATTATTTTATGT
>JAESVK010069699.1:0-60044 GCA_017140935.1 Hamamelis virginiana
AACATGAAGGGTTCACATAGTTCTGCTATTCACCTAAACCTAGGGTACGTCATGATATGTTGCTAGATGTCACTCATGACCAGTGAAAGCCTATTGATAAAGAGTTATCAATGAGGGCAAAATTGGAATCGTTTCAATTGAACCTTAAAATAGAAAGTTTCTATTTTTAGAAGACATAGAGATGTCCCTGTCCACTGCTAGGTTAGGGTGAACCCAAAGGGTCACACACAATAGAGAGTAAGTGAGTTTCTTAAACTTGTGGGAGGGGAATCCTGTCTTTGAGTTATGTTTGATTTTAATTATTAAAGGTTAATTAATTAAAAGTCAAACTTAACCAAGAATAGGATTATTCTATTCAAGGATGTTTGGTCATGCTAGCACTAGTAACCAAACACCCCTTAAAGAGGAGAAAGTCTATAAATATGCATGTCTTCACATTCTAGGGTTATGGGAAACCTTCTTGGCCGAATTCTCTCTCTCCTCTCCCTCTCCATGCTAGCTTGTTCACAAAGTGTTGTGGAAGACTAGAAAGTTCAGGGAATCTTACTCTCGTGTGGATACACTTTGGAGGTTTCATCTGTTTGAAACTTGAAGGAAAGCTACATCGAAAATACAATCAAGTAAGGTTATTTATGTTGATTAAATATTCATTCTTGTTTGTATGTGTTTTTAATATACATGACCCCATGCTTGATTCGATTCTTGAAGGTTTTGTGAATATGGATTGATTTATAAAAGAAAAAAGTTTTGTTTTCCTCTTCCGCTGCGAATCCATGGTTTTTCTTCACAGAACCTTTCAGTGAGTTGTCTTCCACCTTGAAAGAAGGCAAGTGTAAAGGTTTCTCCACCTTGAAGGAGTTGCATAGTGGATTAAACCTCTTGACGGAGTTCTTGAGGTGTGGATGTAGGCGGAGACCGAACCACGTAAATCGTTGTGTTTGCTTCTCTAACTCAATCTCTTTATTTCAAGTTTTATATTTGATATTTTTGTTTTGAGTTGGTATTCAATATTGCATTCTTATTATTTTACTTCCTTGATTTCAAAACTTAGTTTCCCATTTTTGAATAAATTTTTATTTGCCTATACTCTATTCACCCCCCTCTAGAATATATTTTGGGCCAACAATTGGTATCAGAGTAAGTGCTCATTATTTTTTCAAACTTGTTGAGCTAAAGATCATGGCAGATCAAATGGAACCAACCCCGATAGACCTCCATTTTTTATGGAGAAAATTATAGATTTTGGAAAAATAGAATGCAAAATTGGATTGAGTCTTATGACAGGAGGATTTGGAAAGTTATTATGAAGGGAAATCAACATGTTTTCAAAAAGAATGCCGAAGGGCAACTTGTTCCTAAAACTATGGATGATTGGACCGAAGATGACATGAAAGTTATCCAAATTAATTCTAAAACAAAAATCGTATTGTATTGTGCTATTAATGTTACTGAATACAATCGAGTTTATCATGTACTACGCACAAGAAATTTGGAGAAAACTTGAAGTCACCTTTGAAGGTACCAAAGAAGTTAAATGTTCCAAAGCCCTCATGCTTAGACAAGATTATGAAATGTTTAAGATTAATGAAGGTGAAAATGTTAGAGATAAGTTTACTCGTTTTACTAACCTTTTGAATGAATTGCAAGCATTAGGGAAAGTTATTCCTAATGATGATGTTGTGTTTAAGATTCTTCTAGCTCTTTCACCCTCATGGAGTCCTAAAATCACCGCCATTCAAGAAGCCAAGGACATTGAGGAGATTGATATTGATGAGCTTCTAGGTTCCCTCATTACTCATGAAACGGCTATGAAGAACGAGAATGAGGCAATTCAAAGTGAGAAGGACAATGCCCAAGTGAAGAGAACTCTAGCTCTTTAATCCTCCATTCTTAAAGGAAATGATGGTGATGACTTCACCAGCATTAATGATGATGAGGACATGGCTCTTAGCACTAGGAAATTTCAATCCTTCCTAAGGATGAAGAAGAACCAATCAAGACAAGGCAATGAGAGATTTGTCAAAGCCAATGATGGTAGATGCTTCAATTCCAAAAAGTTTGGCCATACCATTGCACATTGTCCTAGCAAGAACTCCTCCAACAACATCAACTTCAATTCATCAAGAAATGATCAAAGAGGCAAAGGGAAAGCTATGGCCACCACCACCACCACTTGGGATGATGTCCTTGAAGATGCAAAGAGTGATAAAGAGACCACCCAAGAGGAGACGGCTAATTTTTGCTTGTTTGTCAACATTGAGGAATCTTGTTTCATGGCAAATGATGATGAAGACAATGAGGTCAATTCTAATTCAAATTGTGATGATGATGAATGTGATTTATCTTTAGAGGACTTTCAAAATTTAAGTAAACTATTTTATGATAAAAATTGTGTCCTAAAAAGAGAACTTGAATCTTTGAAGAAAAGTCTCTTAACTCTTAAGAATGAGAAATTAGCATTAGTTAATGAAAATTCCAAATTGACTTTGCTAAATGAAAAGCAAAGAAATGAGATTGAGACCTTGAGAAACATACCTTCCACTTCTAAATCTTCAATTAACTCTTCAACTTTTGAAAATGAAAACAAACTTTTGAAATCCAAAGTTGAAGACTTAAACAAAATTGTTTACAAATTTACAAGTGGAGAAGAAAATTTTGATAGGTTACTTGGAGCTCAAAGAGTTGGGCTAAACAAAGAAGGATTGGGTTATGTCTCATACATCAACTCTAAAAAGTCTTCACTTTATTTAGACTTCTTTGTTAAAGCCTCAATGAAAGTGGACACCAAGAAACCAAAACCAAAATTCACATGTTGCAAAACAAAATCCTAATGCTATTTGTCATTATTGTGAGAGGAAAGGGCATGTCACATTCAAATGTCCATTTAGATGAAAAAGAGGACTTAGGAAAATGGTAGCTTGAATTAAAAGGGAACCTTCATCCAATAAATCATTTGAACCTAAGACAATTACTATGAATGAACTTGAACGTTTGAAAATCCTAACCTTGTAGGACCCAAAAGATTTGGGTACCAATAGTTCAATTGTTTTGTGTATATAGGTATGCTTGAAATCCATTAACAAAAAGGACCAATAGTATTTGGATAGTGGATGCTCTAGACATATGACCGGTGACAAAGACAAATTCATTTCTCTTACTCTTAAAGATTGTGGATTTGTAACCTTTGGTGATGATAGCAAAGGCAAGATCATTGGTATAGGTAAAATTGGAATGGCTCTATTACTATTGATAATGTTTTGCTTGTTAGAGATTTAAAGCATAACTTGCTTAGCATTAGTCAATTGTGTGATAATGGCTATTATGTGAACTTTACTTCTAATTCTTACAATGTTTTGGATAAAAACAAAATCAATATCCTTATTGCTAAACGTTTTGGAAATGTGTATATCACTTGTTTTGATGATTTAACATTTCAAGATGTAACATGTCTTTCCGCTTTACAAGATACAAATTGGCTATGACATAGAAGACTTGGGCATGCTAACATGGATTTACTTCAAAAGCTTTCTAAAAATGAACTTGTTGTAGGCTTGCCCAAATCTAATTTTTCAAAAGATAAAATTTGTGATGCATGCCAATTTGGTAAACAAATCAAAACTAGTTTTAAAACCAAAGCGCATATTTCTACATCTAGGCCTTTGGAATTGTTACATCTAGATTTGTTTGGACCAAATGATGTAGCTAGTCTTGGTGGTAAACTCTATGCCTTTGTCTTAGTTGATGACTATTCAAGGTATAATTGGGTTCTATTCCTATCTCACAAAAGTGATACTTGTGGCGAATTTATAAAACTTTGCAAAAGACTTAAAAAAGAACGAGGTCATTCTATCATTAGTGTGAGATGTGATAGAGGTAGAGAGTTTAAAAATCAAGACATCGAAAATTTTTTTGATGCACAAGGATACTCACATAATTTTTCGGCCCCAAGAACTCCACAATAAAATGGAGTGGTTGAAACAAAGAATTGTTCTTGACAAGAGATTGGTAGAACCATGCTTAATGAACACAAAGCGTAGTTAACATGCTTAATGAACCTTTTGGGCGGAAGCGGTTAACACTGCTTGCTATGTGGGAAATAGAGTGGTTATTAGACCCATCCTAGCCAAAACCCCATATGAGCTATGGAAAGGTCAAAAACCAAATATTGGTTACTTCAAAGTTTTTGGATCCAAATGTTTTATTTTAAATGATAAAGATTATCTTGCTAAGTTTGAGTCTAAATCCGATGTGGGTATTTTTATTGGTTACTCTACTAATAGTAAAGTCTATCGTGTTTACAATAGACGTACTCTAACCGTGTAAGAATCTATTCATGTTGCATTTGATGAATCTAATCCATATGTTTCCAAGAATGTTGTTAAAGATGATGAAAATAGCAAATTATTATCTAACACTAACGAAGAGCTTGGCAAGCTTAACATTAGTGGCTCTTCAACAAATATTGCACCTCAAGAGGAACCAAATGAGGACCCTCCATTTGAAGAAGGTGAACCCTCTAAAGAAGGTAAACCCTCTAGTGAACCTCAAGAGTTGAAAGAGTTGCCTAAAGCTTGGAGATTTATGAAGAATCATCAAATTGATCAAGTGATTGGTGATCCTTCACGCAAGGTAAGTACTCGTTCTTCTCTTAGAGATGCTTATAACCATATTGCATTTGTTTCTCAAATTGAGCCTAAAAATTTTAATGAAGCCGAAAATGATGATAGTTGGATTATAGCCATGCAAGAAGAACTTAATCAATTTGAAAGAAACAAAGTTTGAGAACTTGTACCCAAAACCTAATGATCATATCATCATAGGCACAAAATGGATTTTTCGAAATAAAAAGGATGAAGATGGTAATGTTATTAGAAATAAGGCAAAACTGGTTGCACAAAGCTATAACCAACAAGAAGGCATCGATTTTGATGAAACATATGCACCGGTTGCTAGACTTGAAGCTATTCGTATGCTTCTTGCATTTGCTAGATTTAAGGACTTCAAATTGTGTCAAATGGATGTGAAAAGTGCATTTTTAAATGGTTACATTACGGATGAAGTTTATGTTAAACAACCTCCCGGTTTTGAAGATAACACTTTTCTAAACCATGTATACAAACTTTCTAAAGCACTTTATGGCTTAAAACAATCACCAAGAGCATGGTATGAAAGGTTAAGTAGCTTTTTGCTCTCAAATGGTTTCATTAGAGGCAAAATAGATACTACTCTTTTCATAAAGCTTAAAGATAGTGGCATATTAATTGTTCAAATTTATGTTGATGATATTGTTTTTGGTGCTACTAATGATCTTCTTTGTGAGGAGTTTGCTAAGATTATGCAAGATGAGTTCGAAATGAGTATGATGGGAGAATTGATATTCTTCCTTGAACTTCAAATCAAGCAAACCAGAGAAGGAATTTTGATCAATCAAGCTAAGTATGTGAAGGACATGTTGAAGAAATTAGGCATGGAAGGTGTAAAGTCTAGTCCTACACCAATGAGCCCCATAACTAAGCTTGACCTTGATGAAAATGGTAAGAAGGTTGACCAAAAATTGTATCGAGGTATGATTGGTAGTTTTCTCTATTTAACCACAAGTAGACCGGACATTATGTTTAGTGTTTGTTTGTGTGCTAGATTTCAAGCTAATCCCATGGAATCTCACTTGCTTGCCGTTAAATGCATATTTAAATATCTTGTTGGGACTTATGATTTAAGATTGTTATATCCTAAGCATACTTCATGTCAACTTGCTAGTTTTTCGGATGCGGATTTTGCCGGTTGTAAAATCGACCGAAAGAGCACTAGTGGCACTTGTCATTTTTTTGGTCATTTGCTTGTCTCTTGGTTTAGAAAGAAACAAACTTCGGTAGCTCTTTCCACCACCGAAGCGGAATACATTGCCACCAGAAGTTGTTGTGCTCAAGTCTTGTACATTAAACAACAACTTGAAGACTATAGGATTCATTTCACTCACATACCTATTCATTGTGATAACTCTAGTGCTATTAATATTTCTAAGAATCCTTGTTTGCACTCTCGCACTAAACACATTGAAATTAGGCACCATTTCATTCATGACCATTTGCAAAGGGAGATGTTGAACTAGAATTTGTTAGCACGGACAACCAATTGGCGGACATCTTCACGAAACCTCTCCAAGAGGATCGTTTTTGCACAATTCGGCGTGAACTTGGTATGGTTAGACCAATGGAATTGTAATTGTGCATGTGTGTATCTTCTTTGTTGTATTCTCCTATTTCTCTTCTCTTTTATTATTTTTTTGAGATGACAAAGGGGGAGAAATATTTGAATACTTTGAATGCATGAGCTTGTATTGATTGATATGCTTCATTGATTATTGAATATATTGACTTAACCATACTTGTTGTGCTAAATTGAGGGAGAGCTTTGCTCTCTATTTATTATTCAAAGTTATGGTTTGTCATCATCAAAAAGAGGGAGATTGTTATCCCTAAGGTCTTTGACCTTATTTTGATGATAACTAAACCATACCTTTCTTTTAACAAGTGGTTGAGTGTTGTGTCTCCATAGATTCTTATTGGAGCTCTCATCAATATTCTTCAAGTAATTCAACATGCTCATTATTCATTCAAGCTTAAAGCTCATGAGGATTCAAAGCTTAAAGATGAAGCAAATTCAAAGTAGTTCTACTCTATCCTTGAAGATCAACTTGAAGACCTACTCAAGCTTATGAAGACCTATTGAAGTCAAGTTGCTCTCCTTGTGATTAGAAACTTTTTGTAAGACTTCTCTTATGATCAATGATTCATAGCTCAAGAGAAAACTTTTTACATTTCATTATGCATTAGCATTCATGCTTGAAAATGTTTTCAAAATTGACCAAAAATGTTTTTGGAACACTTAGTGGACTTGCCCAAGTGTATTAGGTTGATTTTGGCTTAAAAATTTCCAAATATTGACTTTGAAGCTTCCCTAGTGGACTAACCCACTAGTCCTAGTCGACTAAGTGAAGGTCAGAGGCAATTTTTGAAAAAATTCTAAGTTAGTCGACTAATCACCTTGGACTAGTCGACTAATGTTTTCCTAGTCGACTAACCCTTGCTCTCTAGTCGACTAATGGCTGGTCCAGAAGCCATGTTTTGTTGCAAAATTAGCCAGTCGACTAATAGCCCTTTGCTAGTCGACTAATCGATCCCGGAGAAAATTTCCAAAGTGTTTTTAAGTTGGTAGTCGACTAACTCCCCTAGTCCTAGTCGACTAACAAACCCAGATTTTGATCAAAATGAATTTTACTTTGCTAGTCGACTAACCCCTAGTACCTAGTCAACTAACTGAGCCCGGGAATGAAATATCTTTTCAAAAATGCCTTGTTAGTTGACTAATCACCTTGTCCTAATCGACTACTGGTTCTGTAACATCAAAACAGCTCTTTCTTTTTTTTAGTCATTCGAGCATTAAATGACCCCCAACCACTTTGAACCACTCTAATCCGACCTTAAGGGTTTCAAACGGTCACTTTGGCTCTAGTTCACTATATATTGAAGGTTAGCTCTCATTTATTGCTCACCTAGTGAATTAATCTCATTTGTCTTGATGTTCATTACTCTCAAACATTCATTACTCTCACTTCTCTTTGACAAAACTCTTGTGCTCTAACTATTTGATCATTTGAGAAGTTATTGAGATCTTGTATTGATTACAAATTAGCTTTGTGAAGCATTTATTGTAATACTCTTCATTCAATCATCTTATATTGTGAGTTTGTAAGGGGTATCTAAATAGACGGAGTTGTGGCATGCACCCTCATAGAAATCTAAGGGACGCCCTCCAATGGAAATCTCCATGATCATAGTAAAGTCAAGAGGGGTTACGGTCATCTCCCCAAACTCAAAATGGAAGGTGTTGGTAGTATCCCACCACAGTTCAAACAGGGCCATGAGAGCCTGCCTATCCATCTAATCGTACCAAATAGAATCAATAAAATCCCCAAAGCCTATTCTTCGGATGGTTGCTTTGGCTTGGGGTTGGAGGGTATCCATCTTTGCCCACCATGTGACAATGTGTTGCAGTTAGGACCGAGTCCTAATGTCGAAGTTAGGCTGCAAAGATAAGGTTCAATGGATTAGAAATGTGAAATAGATAGTAGTTATGATAACTTTTGAAAATAAATCACCAGCACAAAGAGTAAAACATAAATGACAAATCAAGTTTTGAAAAAGCAAGGTATGAGCATTTTTGAAAATGTGTCATCTTGTGGATTAATTTTTGTGCTTATGATTTTATCTCATTAGTTAGCATACTTTACTTTGTGTGATCTTTCTTTTGCATGAGAATTGAATTGTAATGAAAATCCCAAGAGAATAGAATTTTGAATAAAAGTCTTGAGTTGAATACTTAGCATAAGTTTTGAAATAAAACCACTTAAAAGTCATTGAAATGACATTTAAGTGAATGGTGATTTGAGTGGGAAAATGAGCTAAGTCCCAATTCGTGGAAATTTCGAATATGTGCACACTTGAAATGTTTTTGAAAACTTGTCATAGCATGAGAAAATCAATTTGAAAACATTCGAAAAGGCATGAAATGATGAATAGCTTTGAAAATTGAAAATTGTCCCCTTTTGGGCATTTTATCAAACACTTAGTGTGCATATGTTACTTTGAAAGTATCCAAATGATGTTAGAAACATGTTTGAATCATGACATGAGTATTTTTAGTTGAAAAATCAAAAGTTTATTGGGAATTTTATCAAACACTTAGTGGGCAACATTTCAAGCTTCTGAAGCTAGTGAAATGGGGCTCCCAAGCTTTGCCAAATACAAACCTCATGCCTAAGAATCATCAAACAATATCCAATGATCAACATTGAAGCTTCAAAACATTAAGGATTCAAGGAAAGTGCATGAAAAGTAAGCTTACCTCTCGTTGAGTATGAATGTAGGAAAGATGTGATTGGGGCTCCAAGAGTAAGCTTGAGTTGTTAGGATCATATGGAGGCACCTTGTACTTCTTCATCTCTATGAATGGGTATTTTTGAAGTTGATATCTTCTATTAGCCATGGTGATTAGAGATGTAAGAAGGTTGATGAAGTGAATGGGTATTTAGGTTTGTAATTGGGTTTTGGATCCCAAATTTGAAATGCAATGATGAAATCCTAGGTTTTGATTCACAAATTGGAGTGTGTAGCAACACTAGAGGTGTTTGAAAATTAATTTGGATGGAATGAAATTGAATTTGAGGGATTTTTGAAGGAAATTGGAAATTCTAGAGAGAGAGTCTCAAAATTGGGTGGGAGATGAGATGAATGGGCAAATGGGGGCTTGATAGTCTAAATAGGAGAGTAGGGCTCGGGTGACCATCCCCTAGAGGACGGTTGGCCGTCCACAAGGGACGGTTGGCCGTCCACTAGTGGATGGTCATCCACTTTGGAACCCAATCTTGACTTGTTTTGGGCTTTTGAAGCCCATTAAGCCCAATTTTGAACCTTTTTTTACTTATTTTGATTAATTTTCCTCCAAATTTTGATTTGAGAAAGTCCATTTGATTAAAATTGAAAATGATTTGATGTATAGATGAGATATGAATAAAGGTTTGTGCATGTAAAAATGAGAATCGAGCAGTTGTGAATGGGAAAGTTCACATAAAATAATGAGATTTTGATTGAAAATCATGAGATATGAAAATAGATGATGAAAGTAATATGTGTGCAAGGTTTGTAATCATGGAATGGTTCTAAACCCAAGTGAAATGATAAGATTGTGAAGCTCATGAAGGGATTGTGAAGATAAGATAGCCCATTGAGGGTTTGTGAATGAGAAAAGGCCTACTTTGGAAGCCCAAATCAATAAGGGTGTATGGATTGCATAAGATGACGGAGAAATATACATGGAATGTGTATAAGAATGGTGTTAAATGATATTGATGATATGGTGAAATGCATATATTGATGATAACTTGACGTTATCAAAGGAATATTAGCAAATTTGAGATAATTGGAAATGTGTGTGAGATTTCCTCTTAAGATAAGATGATAATTGGAAATATGTGTTGAGATTTCCTCTTAAGATAAGATGATAAATTGAAAATTGATTGTTCCACAATCAAGCTCCGTTTTACAGCATTCGAGGCTAAAGTTGAGAGTTTTTACAGTGTAAGTACTTTGATTTGGTTGGTTTTTAGTCTTATGTATGTTTTTGCCTCTTGTAGGTTATTTTTCGTCTAAAAACCGAGTTTAGCAACCTAAAGAGAGCACTTGAATGAAGTGGAGCAAAGGTAGCATGCCAGGATGATCACCAAGCATGAAAAGCAGCAAATTCGAACATAAAATGCAAAATTACTCCAAGCCTATCGATAGGGCACCATGCCTATCGATAGGGTATCCCTTAGGACTGAAACTCTGCAAGATTTGTTCAGCTGCACACATTACCTATCGATAAGGCACTAGGCCTATCGATAGGGCTCTAGGCCTATCGATAGGTCTCGAGCAGTTTCCTAAATTGTTTAGAACTCTGTTTTAGCAAGTCTTGATATGGTAAATCGGCAGAGCTCGGCAGAAATAGGCTTGCACACTATTTAAACACTTTTAGAAGTCTGAATCAGGGTTCCCTCATCTTTGGTTTTCACCTATAGCCTCCGTTGGCATTCTCCATCATCTCCATAATCTCCTACCTTGGATTTTTGGCTGCCATGAAAGGATTGAAGACCTCCGGTGAATCAATCTCTATCATGAGCGGCTAGACTCCTCTCCTTGGGTTTAGATGAAGCTTGGTTAGTGGTTTTGTCATGTATTAATTAACGTTTGGGGTTTTGTAATGGTTTATGACAATTGTACAATTGTGAGAGATTGCACTTCTTATGTAATCCATTCTTTTAATGATATATCTTTTGAATATGAATGTTTTCTGTGATTTCAATCATATTAGTTGTGCAATAATCGAATATGCTTAGGTTCATTTATTTGATTCATACCTTAGTTGGATAACTTGTGCATGCTTCGCTTGACAGGTTATGCCTTGTTTGGGCGAAACCGACTAAATGTACATATGTATAATATCTATGATGAGTTATTCTTGTAGTTTAGATCATCACCGTTCATAAACGATTGCGAAATTATAACTTTAAATATACGCATGGTAATTCCTTTACTAAAGTGGATTCGAAACCCAAGATTCCCTTTTTATTTGATTTAATAGATCGTTTTATTTCCATTAGTTTAAACAACCAACCAATCATCAGTCAAGAAATCGTTTGGTAACTAGAATCGAGTTCATAATAGTTTCTCATAACTCAACCATTAGTCCATGTGGTTCGACACCCGTGCACAAATCACTTTTTCAACGAATTGAGGTTTAAAGCACGAGTACTTTTATAAATTTAAATATTGATCACGAACAAGGAAATAACCTCCCTTGTTTGGGCCGATCAAATTTTGGCGCCGTTGCCGGGGACTATTGCACGGTTATAAAAATTAAAATGAATTTTGTTTTAGTTGTAGTTTAGGATTTTCTTTTCCTTTTGCTACTCATCTCTCTTTTCTCTTTGTTCTGATTGTTGTCTTACAGGTTTTACTCAGGATTTTGCGCGCTAAGGCTAAAAAGCCAAATTGCTAAAAAATAAAAAAATTGCCCAGGTGCCAAAGTTTGGATAGGACCACATAAAGATTAGCAATCGGGACCGAGGGGAGTATCTTCTCATCTCAGTTCTTCTTTTCACTATATTATATTGCATTACACTCACTGCATTCCATTCATCTGGGGGATATTTGCATGCATGGTAGAAGGTCTTTGTCTTGTGACCTACAACCGATTGACCTAGAGTTAGAAAGTACCTTGAGGTCTCTTCTGGCAAGTCAACCTAATTTAGAGTCCGAGTCTAATAACATAATGGATAATCAGGGTCAAGATCCACCTAGACCAGTCGCGGTTCCACCGCAAGCTCATCACGCACCTAGGATGCTTAGAGACCATTTCATGCATGGTGTATTTACTCCACCTTCCTGTATTTAGATTCCTAACATCGAAAATGTCCAATATGAGATTCGGCATGCTACTCTTCAGATGTTACCGACCTTTCATGGGTTGGATAGGGAGAATCCATATGATCATCTCACCGAGTTTCTTGGGATACGTTCCACCAAATTAGGATTCAGGGCCTCACTGCTGATGCCATCAAACTTCTCCTATTCTCTGCGGGATAAGGCTAAGACCTGGATTAACACTCTTAGGACCACAGAGCCTATCACTACTTGGTCTGACCTTCAGACTTCATTTCTAGCTAGGTTCTACTCTATTGGTCGTACCACTCAGATGAGGTACAGCATTACCCTTTTTATTTAGAGAGATGGTGAATCATTTCATGAGTTATGAGAGAAGATGAAGGAACTCCTTCGATTATGTCCCCATCATGACATTCCCGAATGGCAAGTTGTTCAGTCTTTCTTCCAGGGTCTATGTGCTAAGGATAAGAGCCTAGTAAATTCTGCGAGTGAGGGTGCAATTTTAAGGAAGAGTGTTGAGGAGGCATGGGACTTATTTGAGATTCTCAGTGAGGATTCTCTGCATATGGCTTCGATGAGTCAAAACGATAGAGGTTCATCTTCGACCTGTAATTCTAGGAAGGGTGTGTATGAGGTAGAGAGTACCACAGTGATCAATCAACAAGTGGCAGCATTATCTATGAAAATGTATCAATTACTAGCTGCTCAAGGCCAACCACCTAGGATTCCTCCCTCTTCTGTGACCCCTGTGAGTGATGTGTGTGGCATATGTGCCGATGTGAGTCATGATACTCTGTTGTGTCCTATGGCTCCCCAGTACCCAGAGTTTGTTCAGGAACAGGTGAATGCAGCCCAAGGGTTTTGTAACCCTAGGAATGACCCATATTCTAATACTTTTAATTCGGGATGGAAGAGTCACCCAAACTTGCGGTGGTCTCAACCTTCCCAAGGGACAGGAAACCAGTTCCAAGGGTCGAGTAACCAGTATCAGCAAGCCCCCAGGTCCAACTTCTAAGGGGGCAATTCTAATCCTACACCACCTTACAAACCACCTCATCTTCAGTCTCAACCTCAAACCCAAAATGTCAACCAATCTCAAGCACCTCAAAACCAAAGGAGTAGTGGTTTCGAAGAGCAAGTTCTCAAAGCTCTGAAAAATTTAGAATCAAATAACCAACTCCTGCACTCTCATTCACAGTCCATTGCTAAATTAGAGACCCAAGTGGGGCAAATCAAGACCACTCTGAGCCGTCGAGAGAATGGAAGACTTCCGCAACCCCAAAAGAGTGCATGTGGCTGAGAGTTCTTCTTTACAGGACTCTCAATATCATGAGGAGGTGAAAGCTATCACCACTTTGAGAAGTGGTAAGGTAGTTGACAACAAGGTTGGGGAGAAGGCCAGTGAGGGTGAAAGTGAGTCTAGAGTTCCTCGGATGGAGAAAGTGAGTGAGAAAGAGAAGACTGTCAATGAAAAGGGAACGAATGTTATGAGTGAGCCTAAGAGTGATAACTTTCCCTCAGTTTCTAGCGATCCAGTGGCATCCTATATGCCAAAGGCTCCATTCCCTTCGGCGTTGGTTGCGCCTGTGAGAGGGAAGAAAAAGAGAGCATATTTGAGTGAGATGTTAGAGGTATTCAAGCAAGTTCACATTAATCTACCACTCTTAGATGCTATTAAGCAGATTCCCTCTTATGCTAAATTCTTGAAGGACCTATGTAATCAACAACACAAAGAGCGCTTGCATTTCGCTAAATCAGCGGTCCTCTCAGATGTGGCTAGCGTCGTGGTTCAGTACCACATCCCTGTGAAACATAAGGACCCGGGCACTCCTACCATTCCTTGCTTCTTAGGCAGTCATTATGTAGACTGGGCCTTGATCGATTATGGGGCCAGTGTGAATATCCTTCCATACTCTGTGTATAAGAAGATATAGCTCGGTGAGCTCAAACCTACACCCACCGTGTTACAGTTTGCCGATTGGTCGACCAAGGTTCCTAGGGGTGTGTTAGAGGATGTTTTAGTTAAGATCGAGTCGTTTGTCGGCCGATTTTATTGTTCTTGATATGGAACCTGTAAACACCACTAGACCCCAAATTCCAGTTATCATAGGCAGACCTCTTTTGGTGACTGCGAATACAGTCCTACATTGTCAGTCGGCTATTATGGAAGTATCATTTGGTAATATGAAAGCTATGCTTCAAGTCTACCATACTGTCACACACCCTCATCACTTCGAGGAGTGCTCATTTGTGGATGTCATAGATCGAGCAGTCGAGGAAGCTATGCCTTTTATACTGTCGGAGGATCCTTTAGAGTCATGTCTAGCACATTTTAATTGTGAAGATTTTGATATTGACCAGTCAATCCTAGAGGTTAACTAGATTCTTGAGTCCACTCCTGTACTAGGCAACCTACCTTGGAAACCTAAAGTTGCGGCTTTGCCTCAGTTGGCCAGTGCTCCCATGCCTACATCTTTAGAGGTCGCTCCGAAACTTGAGTTGAAGCCCTTACCGGCTAATCTCAAGTATGCATTTCTAGGAGCCCATGATTCTCTTCCTGTCATCATTGCTTCTGATTTAAGTATAAAGCAGGAATGTAAGCTCATGAAAGTTCTAGATTAGCATAAGCAGGCTATAGGGTGGTCGGTTGCAGACCTTAAGGGTATAGATCCATCGATTTGTATGCACCGAATTCACTTAAAGGAGTGCATTGGGCCTTCAAGGGAAATGCAGCTGATTGCTCTGCAATCAAGCTTCATTTTTCATGATTTGGAAACTAATCTCGGGAATAATCGCACCATAAGTACATTGATTTCATTAGTTTTTAGTTTTACATGTGTTTTCATCCTTTGTAGGTTAATTTCGCCAGTAAACTGAGCTTTTCAACCATCAAGATAGTTTTCGAATGAAATGGAGTAATGGATGCATGCTAGGATGACCACCAAGCGAAGGAAGCTGCAGAATCGAGCAAAAACTGATGTTTCAAGACAACCCTATCGATAAGGTATCAAGCCTATCGATAGGCCTATCGATAGGGCACTAAGCCTATCGATAGGTAATGGCCTCAGGAGTATAATTCTGCATAAATCAAGTAGCTGCAAACAGTACCTATCGATAGGGTCATAGGCCTATCGATAGGGCTACAAGCCTATCGATTGGAATGAGCCCGGGAAGTTTCCTAAATCAAATTGAAGTCTTTTTTAGCAACTCCAGACTTGCTATTCCGAGTGGGCTTGGCTGGGAAGGCTGAGGGGCACTATATAAGCACCTTTTGGAGACAGAAAGAGGATCCTAGAATCATCACAGATTGTAACCTGGCCTCCTTTGACGATTTCTCATCTCTCTCTTACCATTCGACTGAGATTTTGGCTGCACATGGAAGAAACGAAGATCTCCGGTGATTCAGCCCCGATCATGAGCAGCTAAACTCTTCTCCTTGGGTGTAGATGAAGCTTGGTTAGAGGTTTGATTATGTTTTGATTAAGGTTTAAGGTTTTGTAATAGGTTTATGATAATTGTACAACTTTGAGAGATTGCCATTTTATGCAATCCGTTCTTCAACGATTTTATATATTTGAATGTGAAGGTTTTCTGTGATTTCATTCATATTAGTTGTGCAATAGTAACGATTGGATATACTTATGTTCATATAGTCTGTTTATGTCTAATCAGGATAACCTGTGAATGCTTCGCTTGACAGGATATGCCTTGTTTGAATGAGTTTACTACGTGAACGAAAGTATAATATTTTTGATGATTTAATCTTGTAGTTTAGATCATCACCGATCATAAATGATTGCGAAACCTTTACGTTAATCATATGCATAATAATTCCCTAGCTAAAGTGGATTCGAAACCCGAGGTTTTCCTTTAATTTGAATTAATCATTTTTTTATGCTCTTTAGTTTAAACAAACAACCAACTCTTCAAAATCAAGAAATCGTTTGGTAACTAAAATCGGATTCATAATAACTTCTCGTAACTCAGCCATTAGTCCCTGTGTTCGACACCCGTGCACTGATTACTTTTCTAACGAATTGAGGTTTTAAGCACGAGTACTTTATAAATTTAAATCTTGATCACGAACAAGGAAATAACCTCCCTTGTTTAGACCGATCAAGCGAAAGCTCAATCCCATCATGAAAGAGGTAGTTATTAAAGAAGTGGTAAAATTATTAGATGCGGGTATTATATACCCCATCTCTTACAGTGATTGGGTAGCTCCTACTCATGTTGTACCTAAAAAGTCTGGGATTACTGTTGTAGACATTCATTTTTGACCATGAGTATGGTCATGAATGGTTGCCTATGATTAGAGGTGAAATAGGGTGTCAAAACCCTAAGTTGTCAGTTTTACCCTTTGTGGGTAATTAGGTAGAGGTCATTATCACATGTAGGTTTTTAGGTCAGATTGAGTCTATTCTTTTTGCATTAGGTTTTTAGAGAGTCTAGGAACATCCCTGCAAAATTTCATGACATTCTGAGCCAGGCTTGATAGAAAATAAGGCCTTTTGTGACTGAAGGGCAGTTTTGTCCTTTGAATCACAAAAGCCCTGAATAACTGTTGATCTTGTTTCGAATGGCTTCGAGGCTTTGGCATAGATATTTAAGGTGTGTTTGGTAACTAAGTTGATCAGTGGCAAGGCTTGTTGAGCCTTCTGGCTCACATCTGGCTCTCAAGACTCGAAAGACCCTTTCAAAGCCCAGATTAAAGTTTCGACCGGAAGCGACCGGGATTCGATATTTTTATCAAACCAAAGCCTTCAAAGGCTTCAAAACACTTTCCTAAAACATTTTAAAACTTGTTTCAAGAAGAAGAAATGATTTCGAAAGCAATCGGTTAGCAAATTTCAAAACCCTAATTTGGGCCCGGCAGGCTCTAAACAGCTAATCGGTCGACTTTTTCCTAAACCTTTGACCTTGGTCAATGCATTTTCACTTCAAACACTTCTTAAAACATGGAGAATCGAATCACGATCGTTTCGACGCTTGAATCGTCAAATTTGGACTTAAAACAGGCCCAAACGAGCCTGCACGTGAGGGGGAGTGTAGAAGAATGAAATCCACTCTATCCCACATCGCCTAAATGAAAAGCTTGCTATAGCTTTACATACCTATAAACAGAGGGCCCTGAAATCAGTTTCAACACACAGGATAAGCTTTAGAGAGCTAGCTTGGAGAGTAGAGACTTGAGCAATTGCACAAGCTTCCCCCATAGCACTCTAGCTTAAGATTTAGAGTCCTTGAGGTCCTTGGAGTCCTTGGAGCTTGAGGAGAAAGTTTGAAGCTTGAGGAAAAGGCTTGAAGCAGAGGTTAGTAGTTTAAAGTTTTCTTTTCTGTTCTTCTTCTTCTTCTTCTTCTTCTTCTTCTTCTTTAATCATGCTAGGTTAGGATTTTGTTTCCTTAGTATGCATATAATATAGTTCATTGTTAATATAGGATTTACTACATAATAGGATTTAGTTTAGCATGCATGATAGGATTTAGTTTAGCATGCATAATAGGATTTAGTTTATTTATTTAATATGCATATCTCTTTTTTTTCTTTCTTCCATCCTTTCATAATTATACCATATTAGTATTAGGATTTATTTTATATGATAATATATTAGTTTCATGCATGTCATTTTATTAAGGTTAGGAAAGTATATTAATCTATTTCTTTTAGATAATTTTATATTGTTACCATGTTAGAAATACATGTTAGGTTTGTATTTTAATTATGTCTTGTTTGGAATGATATGACTTGTGTTCGAGGGAGCATGCAAAGGTAAGTCCCTTCCCTTGTAATGAAATTGATTGTTTTCAAGCATGATTATTTTAATATATCATATTAGGTTGCATATTAGGCCATTTTCACTTCTCTTATTCTTTTATTTTATGGGATTTAAACCCATTTTTTTATTACTTATAAATCTGTCTATGGATTTAAAGTAACTTAAAAGTGAATTAAAACTCATTTTTTAGGCCAAAATCAAAATAGAAACATGCCTAGGTTCACATAGAATAACTAGATTGCATTTAGGACACTTTCATGCATTATTTATACTTTTGATGATATTTTTTTTATTTATTTTCCAGAAATTCCAGCATGCATATTCTAGTGTTTTAGGTATTTAGACTAACCTAGGATTAGCTAGAAACCCTAGGATTAGGGGGATCACTTTATCCCACTTAAGACTATCCTTTGTTGTAAGAATTTTTATAGTAATAGAGTTCAACTTGGTTTAGGATTCTACTTCGAGAACAACTCTAAAATTTTGAAAGTGTTTAAAACGGAATGAAATTCCATCTTTTATGCAAAGAAAAGTGTTTTGATCAAATCCAAACTCTCGAAGCTAGAGTTCTACTTGGTTTAGGATTCTACTTCGAGAACAACTCTAAAATTTTGAAAGTGTTTAAAATGGAATGAAATTCCATCTCTTATGCAAAGAAAAGTGTTTTGATCAAATCCAAACTCTCGAAGTTAGAGTCCTAGATAAGATAGAATTCTTTTGGCTATATGGTTCATTACAATAGGAGAGTCCTAAGGTAATCGAACTACATGGACTTTGATCTTTGTCAAGCAATTGATAAGGTACGTAGGCAGTCAATAGGGCGCAAGTCCAATCTTAGGTTGACTTCTAGTCTCCTAAGACCCTTAGGTGTATACTTTCATACTATATATTATTATTATATATTATATATCATATTTTGTGATTGATTAGATAACTAGGATTGTTTTGAAAAAATTTTGATAAAGCCCAAACTTAATTAGGAGACCTTTAATTAGGGCGAGGTGGGTGCCTACAAGGAGTTCCTTGGAACCTTCCCACTTCGTAACCTAGCCCCCGAATCCAACTTTGATTCGAAAGACCATGCTTTTCCAAAATATGGGGTCAATGTTTTATTGAAAATAAAACTCTTTTTGTGGTTTCCTTGTTCCCTAAAAATAAGGTAGCGACTCCTAGTTTTTTACAAACTCTCATCCCTTTTTTAAAAACCCTATCTTGAGTGGATAATAGAGAAGGATAAACGTGGATAATAGAGAAGGATAATAGAGAAGGATAAATCGAGACGGATAAAATCATCCACAATCCACTCAAGATAAACACTTCCCCAAGAGTGAACGAGAGGGCCTCCCGATCCAGGTTGGCTGGTTCACAACTGTCGTCCCAAATGATCAGGGTATTCTAGTCCCTACTCGAGCCACCACTAGGTGGCAAGTATGTATTGATTACAGGAAACTCAACTCTAGAGCTAGAAAAGATCACTTCCCACTTCCTTACATTGATCAGATCTTAGAGAAACTAGCGGGAAAGAGTTTTTATTGCTTCCTAGATGGTTATTCTGGATATAACAAAATAGCGGTCTACCCCGAAGACCAAGAGAAAACCACATTCACCTGCCCTTTCGGCACTTTTGCCTTTAAGCGTATGTCATTCAGCCTCTGTAACTCCCCTAGCACATTCATGAGATGTATAATGGCTATTTTCTCCGATATGATTGGAGATTTTCTAAAAGTGTTTATGGATGACTTCTTTGTTTTCGGTTCTTCATTTGATTATTGCCTCTCTAATCTGTCTAAGGTCTTGAAGCGATGCTGCGAGACTAATCTGGTTTTAAGTTGGGAGAAGAGCCATTTTATGGTTCGAGAGGGTATAGTCTTGGGCCATGTAGTTTCTAGTCGAGGTATAGAGGTCGATCGAGCGAAAGTAAATTTGATTACTAAATTGTCACCTCCTACAACTGCCAAGCAGATTAGGTCCTTCCTTGGACATGCCGGATTCTATCGGCGATTCATCAAAGACTTTAGCAAAGTCTAGACCCTTGTGCAATCTCTTGCCAAGGACGTACCATTCGTCTTTGATAAGGCTTGTCTGAAAGCCTTCACCACACTGCGCTCTCTTTTGAGCACTGCTCCTATCATGCAGCCCCCGAATTGGTCCTTACCATTTGAGATTATGTGTGACGCGTCTGATTACGCTATAGGGGCTGTTTTGGGTCAAAGGGTAGATAAGCTTCCTCGTGTTATCTATTATGCTAGTAAAACTCTTGATGATGCTCAAATGAACTACACCACCACTGAGAAAGAGTTATTAGCTGTTGTCTATTCGTTAGATAAATTCCGATCATATTTGTTAGGCGCCAAGGTAATTGTCTACTCAGATCACGCCGCTCTGCGGTACCTCTTGTCCAAAAAAGAGACTAAGCCCCGATTAATTAGATGGATTCTTCTCTTGCAAGAATTCGATTTTGAAATTAAGGACAAGAAGGGGTCTGAAAATGTGGTCGCCGACCATTTGTCTAGAATCTTAACTGATAGTGAGAGTGATACCCTTCCGATTCGGGATTCCTTTCCCGATGAGAAGTTATTTGCGGTGTCTCAGGTTTCTTTGCCTTGGTATGTTCATATTGTTAATTATCTTGCTACTAGGCTTATACCTTCTACTTGGAGTAAACAGGACAAGGATCGCTTCTTCTCACAGATTAAAATATACATTTGGGAGGATCCTATTCTGTTTAGGTACTGTGCGGACCAAGTGATCCGCCGATGCATCCCCGAGAATGAGGTGCATGATATCTTGAAGTTCTGCCACACTCTGGCTTGTGGTGGACACTTTAGTGGCAAAAAGACTGTTGCTAAAGTCCTTCAGTGTGGTTTTTTCTGGCCCACCTTATTTAGAGACTCTATGGACTTCTACAAGTTCTGTGAGAATTGCCAGAAAATGGGTTCTATGTCTAGAAGGGATATGATGCCTCTCAATCCGATTCTCATCGTAAAAATCTTTGATGTTTGGGGTACCGACTTCATAGGACCCTTTCCTATCTCACATGGTTTTGAGTACATTATAGTGGCCGTTGATTATGTGTCCAAATGGGTAGAAGCGGTCGCCACTAGAACCAAAGACCATAAGGTTGTCCTAAAATTTCTTCAAGAGAATGTCTTCTCTCGATTTGGGTGTCCTAGAGCTATAATTAGTGGTGGAGGTTCGCATTTCAATAATCGACCTTTTGCGGCACTTGTTGCCAAATACTCCATTACCTATAAGGTAGCGACCCCGTATCATCCCCAAACTAGTGGGCAAGTGGAAGTATCAAATTGGGAAATCAAATATATTCTAGAGAAAACGGTCAAGCCCGACCGTAAAGATTGGTCTTTGAGATTGGTTGATGCTCTTTGGGCTTACCGTACAGCATATAAAACTCCCATTGGCATGTCCCCTTACCGGCTAGTGTATGGAAAACCATGCCATCTTCCTGTCGAGCTGGAATAAAGCCCTGTGGGCTATTCGACAATTTAATTTTGAGATGAAGGAAGCAGGTTCTCACCGCAAAGTTCAACTTAGTGAGCTTAAGGAGATTCGCAATGAGTCGTATGAGAGTTCAAAAATCTATAAGGCCAAAATGAAAGAATTCTATGATAAACATATTAATCGAAAGTCTTTTGAGCCTAATCAGAAAGTATGGCTTTTTAACTCCAAATTGCGATTATTCCCAGGCAAATTAAGGTCTCGATGGGATGGGCCTTACACGGTTTCCAAAGTCTTTCCCCATGGTGCTATAGAGATTAGTAATCCCCGTGATGGTTCCACTTTCACAGTGAATGACCAAAGGCTCAAGCCTTACATTGAGGGCCTTGTCGATGGGTATGTAACTAGTAGCGGGATGGTAGTGGAATCTGTGAACTTAGAGGACCCTACTTATGAGTTTGACTGAGGATTCCTATCACGTCTGGCTGAAGACGTTAAACTTAGCTCTTCTTGGGAGGAAACCCATGCGTCTGTATGTTTAGTAGTACCATGTCGTTAGTTGCTTGATTTGCCATTTTCTCACTGACTTGTATTCTATTTTCTTCCTCATTGGGGACAATGATAGGATCTAAGTTGGAGGGTGGGAGTTCACATGCATTTCATTTTGTGATTCCATTTTTTTTATTATATATGTGGCCTCATTTCTTGCAATTAACTATGAAAATTTTTGTTTTTGTTTTAGGGTGTCGTTCTTGTCTTTATCGATAACTTCTCGCGTAATTGTGCATCACAATACCCATGATATCATATTTTATGCATCAATTGTTTCCCGACTTTGAATTGGTTTGTTCCTAATTATATTGCACATGCACGAACCAACACGAACATTTTCTTTAACAGACGAGTATGTGAGGATGATCCTAGTTTAGAGTGGAGACCTGTAACCTTTTATGCATATGTTGAGCCATTCTTGCTGTTCTGGGACATAAAGATTCATTTCGCTCATTTCAGTGCTTATTTAGTCGTTTGTTATGGATTTGCGCATTGCATTTTTACTTGATTAAGTGCATGTGTATCATTGATGCATTGTGATCAATTGAGAACGGTGGAGTAGTTTAAATATGATTTTAGGCCTTTATTCAGAGTTTGTAAGCCTTTGGGTCAGTCAATTGGTTTAAGTCAGTCATATCTCCCTTCGTACCCAGTTTTGAGCCGTCAATCCCAGTTATTCATACATTTCGGTGACCATGGGTTGGGTATGTATTTTTTTGAGTCTTTTTGGTTTAATATAGGTGTGTAAGGTATTAGAAATTGGAAATTAGGATAAGCCCTATCGATAGGTCACCACCCCTATCGATAGGGTCATATACCTTATCGATAGACGACCTTCTCAGCCTTTCAAACCCTGCAATTCGAGCCAAGCCCTATCGATAGGGCACCACTCCTATCGATAGGCCTATCGATAGGGTCATACACCTTATCAATAGCATGACCCTTCAGTCCTGTTAACCGAGCCACACCCCTATCGATAGGCCCTCAACCCTATCGATAGGGTTGACCCATATTTGAAAAAAAAAAATTTAGAAACAGAACAGCCCCGCGGCTGTTTCCTTTTTTTTTTTTTTCCTTTTCTTTCCTTTTTCTTTTTTTTCTCTTGTTTTCCTTTCTTCTTTTCTTTCCCGCACCCTCTCACCTTCAAACTCGTCACCGCCGACCTCCACCATATCCACCGCGGGCAACCACCATATTTACCTTGGTTTCTTTTTTTCCCTTTTTTCTTTTCTTTCCTTTTTCTTTTCTTTCTTCTTCTCTTCTTCTCCTGTGCGACCCACCTCTTGCCCTAGCCACCATTGTCGCCGCTGCAATCTCACCTGTCTTCACAGCCAGCCTTCATCAAACATATTTTTCGTGGTTGGTCGACTAGAGGTTGGTGATTTCATTTATCTCTGTTGTTGGGTGTGGTTTTCACAACTGCTATGTGAAGTATTTGAAGAAGCTTATGACAGGTAGTGTGAGTTTTTGGTTGTGAATTGACTATTACATTGCCTACTGTGATTTCGAATAGAGGTGTGCTGAATACTATAATTGTTTAGTTTTGTTGGGGATGCTTTGTGGGTTGTGATTTGTGATCTCTGTTCTGGTTTGGATTATTCACGGCTGTGTGCACTGGTGCTGTATCGTGTGTTGGGCTGTGGCGTTCGAAAATGGTAAAACAGAAACAACCATCCCAGCCTTTAGAGAAGGGTAAATATCCTATTGCACAGACGGATAGGCCGGCAAAGGTGCCGGCAAGGAGTGTAGCCACCCGAGAGCCACCACCAGTGAGACCGGCGCGTACGAAGAACCCGTCGGTGGGTAGGGAGAAAAGGGCGGTGTACGAGGATAGCACTAATTCCGACAGTGATTTCGCTTCTGATCCTGGTTATAGGCGACCACTTGGGTCGGCCTCTAGTGACCATTCGGATGATAGCATCGAGTTCGTCGACCCTTATGAGATTGACACTGAGCATCCCACCGTAAGCATCACTGGGGGCATCAAAAAGCCCCTAACGTCCAGGCCCGCTAAGTGGTCTGGCACAAGCAAGAAAGAGAGACCACCGCCACTAAAAAAACAGAAAAGTGACCATAAAACGTGGGCGGAGGTATTAGAGGAAAAGAGATTCAATGTAGAGCGGTATGTGGATGTGTCAAAGTTCCTCGAGGAGACATTACTTGTGACCCGCCTTTAGTGGCGACATTTTTCCACCTGGTTGGCGAAGGGCAAGGGTTATAAGCCCTCCCTTGTACGAGAGTTTTATTCTGTAGCAAGACCGCACGAACGAGACGATGAGATGATTATCGCCCTAGTGGGCAAGCGTGAGATTGAGCTTTCGATCGACTAGATAGCTCAGTACTTGGGTTGTGAGCGACCAGTTCCTGCAGCCATTACTTTTCCTCCAACTGATAATGATGAGGATCATCCACTTTTGACCGCAGCGCAGTGTGCTCAGATTGTTTGTGCTGATCCACTACAGTACCGAGGTGGTAACTTTACGAGCGGTAACATAAAGACCGTATATGCTGCGATGATTAAGTTGCTCCTATGCAACTTGAGGCCTCGAGGGACAGACAGCAGCATACACATTGATATAATTCGTTTGCCGATCGCCTTTATGGATGAGGAAGAGATTGATATAGCGCATCTGATCTTCAGAGAGATGCGAGCATTCATACAGACCCAGCCACCACAGTAGAATATGCCTTTTCCTGAGATGATTACCCAGCGTTGTATTGAGGCCGGATGTTCTTTGTCCTAGCCTTGTTTATGGGGAGAGGGACCCATCACTCCAGTCACCCTTACGAGGAGTGCGAGAGCTGCACAGTCTGCATTGGCGAGACAGATGAGGGATGCCCCACAGCCACCACAGCCAGCACCTATTGAAACAGTGCCACCTGGGCCTGTCGAGACTGATTCAGGGCCATCTGGGCCAGCTGAGACGTTGCCATTTGGGCAACCTGAGACTATGCATGCCCACTCATCCGGTATTGAGGGTTTATTACAACGGTTATTGGATGGGCCGAGACAGTTGATGGAAGGACAACATGCCCTTATGCCCGAGCACCAGTAGATTCAAGCTGAGTTAGATCGTCAATCTGCCAGACAGAGGGTCATATGGCGTGTACAGAATGAGCTGCCTCTCACCACGGTTGACTTTGCATTATTTGCTGAGCCTGATGAGGCTAGAGCTGAGGTCCCAGCTGGGGATGCTCATGTGGATGAGGAGGTAACTGAGGACCCACAGGATGAGATAAGGGCTGGGGTTGAGTAGCGGGATGATGTTGGTGATGGGGCAGAGTAGTTGGTTGATTGAAATTGAGTCTAGATTGTGTTTAGTTTCTTTCAGTTCAAGTGTGTCCAATTGTCAATACAATTGAGTCTTAGTTTTTTTTTTTTTTTTGATAGTTTGAACGAGTTGGCTTGGGTAGTAACATGAACAGTGTTTTTTAAGCCATTTCGTATTGGTGTTTCCCTTCTTTCTTTGTAACCAAGGTCATTATAAAATAATTCAAGTCCTAATTGATTCAAATTGTGCACTTTGTTCCCTCTTGATCACATTTGCATCGCATGATTATATTTGTGCTGAAATTTTGGTGAAATGCATGTATTTTCATTCCAATTCATCTCTGATTATTCATTTTGCTGTTATATGAGTATTACACTTATATGAATCCTATTGGGTTACTACATGGATCACTTAACCTTTCGTGAGAATTATTTTTTAGAGTGACCATCCAAGTGAGGCTCGAGGTTGAAACTCATTACTGGACCTGAATTGTATGCTTATTTTGTTGAGAAGATGATTTTTATTTGGTTCATTTCACATTACACGATTTGGAACTTACTACACTTTCAGTCTTGTGACAATTTGTGCATTATGGATGCTTATTCTGTGGAGTAGTCGGCATAACCTTTCGAGAAGTTTGACGTGTAATGACAATTTTTGAGTTTATCTGTTTTTAGTTAATTTAGAGTCAGTATCATGTTTGTGGGCGTCATTTCTGCAAACCCTCACAAGACTACAACTCGTCCACTAGGGGGAACCTAGGGGTTTAAAGGTTTATTGCATACACTAAATGCAATCAGGATTCCATGCGAAAGTAGCTTTTTACTTAGTTTGTTTTCATTGATAGTTTAACTGTTTGGTTGTTTTCGACTTTCTTTATTTCAGTGTTTGCTAGGGACTAGCAAAGTCAAAGTTGGAGGGTGTGATTGTTCCACAATCAAGCTTCGTTTTACAGCATTCAAGGCTAACGTTGAGAGTTTTTACACTATAAGTACTTTGATTTGGTTGGTTTTTAGTCTTGTGTATGTTTTTGTCTCTTGTAGGTTATTTTTCGCCTAAAAACCAAGTTTAGCAACCTAAAGAGAGCACTTGAATGAAGTGGAGCAAAGGTAGCATGCCAGGATGATCATCGAGCATGAAAAGCAGCAAATTCGAAAAGAAAATGCAAAATTACCCCAAGCCAATCGATAGGGCACCATGCCTATCGATAGGGTATCCCTCAGGACTGAAACTCTACATGATTTGTTCAGCTGCACACATCACCTATCGATAGGGCTCTAGGCCTATCGATAGGTCTGAGCTCGGGCAGTTTCCTAAATTGTTTAGAACTCTGTTTTAGCAAGTCTTAATATGGTAAATCGGCAGAGCTAGGCAGGGAAAGGCTTGCACACTATTTAAACACTTTTAGAAGTCTGAATCAGGGTTCCCTTATCTCTGGTTTTCACCGATAGCCTCCGTTGGAATTCTCCATCATCTTCATCATCTCCTACCATGGATTTTTGGTTGCCATGGAAGGATTGAAGACCTCCGGTGAATCAGTCTAGACCATGAGCGGCTAGACTCCTCTCCTTGGGTTTAAATGAAGCTTGGTTAGTGGTTTTGTCATGTATTAATTAAAGTTTTGGGTTTTGTAATGGTTTATAACAATTGTACAACTGTAAGAGATTGCCCTTCTTATGCAATCCGTTCTTTTAATGATATATCTTTTGAATATGAATGTTTTCTGTGATTTCAATCATATTAGTTGTGCAATAGCATTAATCGAATATGCTTAGGTTCATTTATTCGATTCATACCGTAGTTGGATAACTTGTGCATGTTTCGCTTGACAGGTTATGCCTTGTTTGGGCGAATCCGACTAAATGTACATATGTATAATATCTATGATGATTTATTCTTGTAGTTTAGATCATCACCGTTCATAAACGATTGCGAAATCCTAACTTTAATTATACGCATGGTAATTCCCTTACTAAAGTGGATTCGAAACCCAAGGTTCCCTTTTTATTTGATTTAATCAATCGTTTTATTTCTGTTAGTTTAAACAACCAACCAATCATCAATCAAGAAATCGTTTGATAACTAGAATCGAGTTCATAATAGTTTCTCATAACTCAACCATTAGTCCCTGTGATTCGACACCCGTGCACAAATCACTTTTTCAACGAATTGAGGTTTAAAGCACGAGTACTTTTACAAATTTAAATATTGATCACGAACAAGGAAATAACCTCCCTTGTTTGGGCCGATCAGAAATATGTGTTAAGATTTCCTCTTAAGATAAGATGACAATTGGAAATATGTGTTGAGATTTCCTCTTAAGATAAGATGATAATTGGAAATATGTGTTGAGATTTCCTCTTAAGATAAGATGATGATTGGAAATGTGTGTGAGATTTCCTCTTAAGATAAGATGATGATTGGAAATGTGTGTAGGATTTCCAAAAAAAAACTGAGGTCCCCTAAGATCATTGGAGGTGTGTGTAGGACTTCCAAAAATGATGATTGATAAGATGATAATTGGAAATATGTGTTGAGATTTCCTCTTTAAGATAAGATGATGATTGGAAATGTGTGTGGGATTTCCTTTTAAGATAAGATGATGATTGGAAATGTGTGTAGGATTTCCAAAAAAGGACTGAGGTCCCCTAAGATCATTGGAGGTGTGTGTAGGACTTCCAAGAATGATGATTTGGTTGATGTTTTTAAATAGTTGATTATCCCTCTTTTGTTGTGGTAAAAATGGGATGTTATTTTGTTTCGTTGATATTCACTAGCGAAGCCATGAACATCAACGAGGGGCATCTGTAGACATCCATTTTTGACCATGGGAAAGGTCATGAATGGTTGCATGTGATTTGAGGTGAAATAAGGTGTTAAAACCTTAAGTCGACAGTTTTACCCTTGTGAGCAGTTAGATAGAAGTCATTATTGCATGTAGGTTTTTAGGTCAGATAGAGTCGGTTCTTTTGGCATTTAGTTTTTAGAGTGTCTAGGAATGTTCCTGCTAAATTTCATGGTATTCTGAGCCAGGCTTGATAGAAAATAAGTCCTTTTGTGATTTGAATGGCAGTATTGTCCTTTAGATCACAAAAGCTTTGAATGACTGTCGATCTTGTCTCGGATGGTCTCGGGGCTTTGGCATGGATATTTAGGGTGTGTTTGGTAGCTAATTTGATCAGTGGAAAGGTCCATAGAGCCTAAAGGCTCATGTTTAGCTCTTAAGGCCTAAATGGCCTTTTTTAAGCTCAGATTAGGGTTTCAACCGGAAATAACCGGAATTCGATTTTTTTATCAAATGGAAGCCTTCAAAAGCTTTAAAACACTTTCTTAAATGTTTTCAAAACTTGTTTCGAGAAGAAGAAACGATCTCGAGAGCAATCGATTAGCAGATTTTAAAACCCTAATTTGGGCCCTATAAGCCCTAAACAGCTAATTGGTTGACTTTTTCCTAAAAATTTGACTTTGGTCAATGCATTTTACTTCAAATACCTTTCAAAACATGGAGAATCAAATCACGGTCATTTTGGTTCTTGAATCATCGAATTTGGACTTGAAACGGGCCCGAAAAGCTGAAAAAAAGCCGAAACCGGGTCGAAACGGACTGAGATAGGCCCAAACTGGGCAAAATTGCATTGGGGATTCGATGACCACCCCCTAGGGACGGCCAACCGTCCTAGGGTGGACGGTCACCCGAGCCCAACGCTCTGATTCGCCTATTTTTCCAATTTTGAGTGTTTCAGGCACTTGGGACTCTTTCAATGCCTATCTAGCTCAGCTTGAGGGTCTAGCACGACCTTGGGACCTTGGAAGACTCAATTGGGACCCTTGGATGATTCCTAAGGGTTTTAATGTGAGCCATTGATCAAAATCAAAGCCTCTCTATAAATATAAGGCTATAGAATCAGTTTTAAAAAGCCAACTTTGCATTAGAGGAGCCATTTTGGAGAATAAAGACTTGAGGCACTTGCACCAGCCCCCTAGCACCTTAGCCACATTTTTGAAGTCCTTGGAGCTTAAAGAAGACAGCTAGGATAGAGAAGAAGGAAAAGAAGTAAGTTCAATCCATTATTGTGTTTACTTGAATAAGTTATGTAAACATAGCTAAAAATCTGCATATTTCTTCTTCTTCTTCTTTTTCTTCTCTTTCATTCTTCTTCTATGGCCATGTTATGATAAGAATGGATGCTTAGTTTGAGTCTTAATGGTTAGGAGTAGAGGATTAATTGTTTGTTGCATATAGGTTTTAATTTGTTAGTATATAAATTTCTGCATTTGTGAGTTTTATATGGTAAAGCTTGAGTTTAGTTTATACGTTTTGAGTATGCTAAATATTTTAAGTTAATAGAAACATGTTTAGGAGTTCTTTTATGTTTAGTATGCATGATAGGAGTTAGTTTAAAATGTGTTATTTTATGTTTTGGGGTAAGTAATTAATGCATGATAGTAAGAAAAATTGAGTCTTTTGCATATATAGGATAAGTGTCCATTGTTTTAATATTTTAGGATAGTTTTGTGTTTAGGTTTGTTTATACCATTGTTTTTAATCTTGTTTTGTTTAGAGTGTTATATGACTTGTGTTCGAGCGAGCATGCGAAGGTAAGCTTTTTCCCTTATGTTAAATTGAATAGTTTTAAGCATAGTATTAGGTTGTTTTGAGTAGTTTTGTATATGGGGTTTTAGTCCATTGTTTTAGCATGCATGTTAGTATTTTTGTTTGATATTTTGGTGAATTAATAATGGTCTTGAAGCCTCTTAAAGTATATATTCAAATCTGTCCAGATTTAAATATTTATTTAATGTGACTTAATTACCATTCTTAAGTCATTTTTTGTATAGTTTCACATATGGTAGTCTTAGCATATCATATTAGGTTGCATGCTAGATCATTTACACCATTTTATTTATTATTTTCATGAGTTTTAATTTACTTTTAAAGACACATTCAAATCTGTCCATGAATTGAAAGTATCTTTAAAGTAAGTTAAAAATCATTTTTAGGACCAAATATAACTTAGAAATATATTTAGGTTCACATAGTTTGATTATATTGCATTTAGGGTCATTCTCATGCATCGTTAGAATTGATTTTGATGCAATTTTATTTATTTTATTTAAATTCCAGCAATATGCATGTTAGTATTTTAGGGGTTTAGATTAACTTAGGATGTAGTTAGGAACTCTTAGGTTAGGGGAGCCACTTGGCTACACTTAGGATTCCCCTTTGTTGAAAGAACTACATCAAATTAGGGATTCCGGCTCGTTTAAGAGTTTATTTTCGAGAGAGTTTCCCAATGAAATTGGAATTTTAGAATTTGTTTCGGGATGAAACTCCTATTTTGAAAGATGAAGTATTTTAAACGAAAACAAACTCTCGAAGATAGAGTCCTAGATAAGGCAGAATGCCTCTGATAGTGTAGTTCATTACAATAGGAGAATCCTAGGTAATCGAACTACATGGACTTTGATTTTTATCAGAAACTGGTAAGGTACGTAGGCAGTCAATAGGGCGCAAGTCCAATGATAGGATGACTCTGTGTTTCCTAAGGTCTTTAAGATTTTTTGTTTCTTTTATTATTATTTATTACTTAGTATTATCTACACTACTTTCTTGGTTGAATAGATATGATAGGATTGTTTTTATGAGATTTTGATAAAGCCCAAAATTAATTAGGAGACCTTTAATTAGGGTGAGATAGGTGCCTATAAGAGGTGTCTTGGAACCTTCCTATCTCATAACCTAGCCCCCGAATCCAACTTTGATTCAAAGACCATGCTTTTCCAAAATATGGGATCATTTGTTTAATTGAAAATAAAACTCTTTTTTATGGTTTCCTTGTTCCTTAAAAATAAGGTGACGACTCCCAGTTTTTATCAAACTTTTATCCTTTTTCAAAACCCAATCTTGAGTGGATAAGAGAAAAGGATAAATATGGATAATAGAGAAGGATAAATCGAGACGGATACAAATCATCCACAATCCACGATGATTTAAGTGAAAACGCCTCCCGAGCCGGGGTTAGCTGGTTCACAATAAGCTCCGCTTAAATATGGTACAAAGAGCCAAGTTTAAACACAAGTTTGGAAAAAATTTATACCAAAGAGATTACATAGATAGGCTCCAATTTCAGAAAATAAACAAGAGATTATCATGACAAGTTAAGCAAGTCTTTTAGCCAAAAAATGAGCCAAATTCAAGCATCAAAAAGACAAGTTTTAACTTTCTTAAAATATTATCAAAATCAATGCAAGTTAAATATAAACTTTCAACAAAGTTTAACTTATCTCAACAAGGTTGCAAATAAGGATACCAATTTAAAAATAATAACCAAGTAAAACAAGTTATACTACTTCATCCAGAATATTCAATCAAAACTAAATCAAAAGTTTAACTTGATACCGAATGTTTTGACACATAACAAGATAAACTAAGTTAATAATATGTCATTCATCATAAACTAATTCCAAGATATCAAAACCAAACAAAACAATAATCAAGTTTAACCAAATATTTCCAAGTACCAAAGGTTATCAAAATGCCAAAAAAAAATTGTTTCATCCAATTTGTCAATACAAGAGAGATAAGCTGCTAAATGTAAGTATTTAGGTCAAATGCCGGGTCTATAGGTGCTTCATCTATCGGATCCTCAATCTCTAGCTTCTCTTTGATCATTCGAATGTCTCGTGATTGCTCATTAAAGTGCTGATCAAGAGTGTCAAACCGTTTATCAAACTTATCAAAGCGTTGGTGAATCCCCATTGAGAAATGCTCGAAGTATGTTAATAAACGATCGTAGGGATTTGAGAACCTTCGCCTTGACGTTCTTGAGGAGCTTGAGGAGCTTCAGGTGCTTCTACCCTTCTTCGTTGCTTGCTAACCTTCTCGTTGTTAACAATCCATCTTCTATCTTGAGGAATCCAAAAATACCCTATTTTGATGAAGGTGGTTTCACAGAAAGTATCCGAATCTTTGTGAGGATCATTAGTGATGATTACTTTTTCCGATAACACATCCACATCAAATAGAGAGAAGATATGTGATAAAAGCATTCCATAAGGCAAGGCAAAGTTATGAATAGGGGCAACATTATGAATGCTATCAATAATGATATGTGCAATGTTAATCTGTTCTATGGTAAGCACATCCCAAATTAGAAAGAGGTTAAGAATAGAAACATAGGTATAACTGCCAGACCAAGGCAAAATATTGTGGACAACTATGGAATGAATGACTCTAGAGTCAAGTGTGAGTTGGGAAGTATTGTTGTTGAACTCATTCCTGGTCATATTAGGACTGCCACAAATCAGACGAATGGCATCTAGAAAAGGAAAGGTATCCCCTTTAACTGGGTGATTTTCAAGTTTGAACCAATGCTTTTCACCAATAGGAACATTAAAGAGATTGGCAAAAGTTTCCTTATCAAAGTTAATCTTAACACCCTTCAGAAAAGAATGAATGGAGTCTTTGTTGCCTAGGGCCAAATTGGCATAAAAATGCTTACTGAGGGAGTAGTAGTAGGGTTTGCAATCTCTAGCAAAGGTAACCAATGTAAATCACGAAATTTAGAATAAACATTTGGGAAAAATTCAGAGAGAAAGGTTTTGGGAACACTTTTACCCATAATGACAGTTCGTTGAGCAATGTGTTCGGTGTAAAGAGCCTCACTCTTTTGAGTAATGAAGAAATCATAGTAAGGTTCATTTGCACGAGCACGACGAGGAACTTCCTCCGTGACTTTCTCTTTTCCTATTCCGCGTTGAGAAGCCCTTGAAAAACCTTCACCATAAGAATGATGAGAGGGAACCGATTTCTTGGGTGCCATTGAGAATCAAATTGAAATGTGAGTGAAGTGAAATAGATTTGAAGCAAGATTTAAGAGTTAGAAAAACTAGGGTTAGGGTTTGAAGCAGTTTTAGAGAGAAATAGGTCGAGTGGAGAGAAAAAAACTTTGAAAAATATGAACGGTCGGGGCATTTAAAAAAAAACAGAGCCACCGATTAATAGTCGACTATACCAGTGACTGAGTCAACTATTTAATGGGTTTAATCGACTAAACTAGAGACGGTAGCTAAAATTATTTTTCCAGTTTAATTAGTTGACTGGAACAAGACTAGTAGTTGACTAATCAAGTTCGACAAATATTATTTTGAAAACTGGTGAGTTAGTCGACTATTATGGAAATAGTTAGTCGACTAAGTTTTGTAAAACTTCTTGGTTTTCAAAAATTTTGCTCCAAAGCTCATTCATTCATACATAGCAAGATATTAGGCAAAAATATCAAGTTGAGTAATGAACTAAGAAAATATTTCTCAAAAATAGGGGTGAGAAAAATGCCACTGTTCCACTAAAGCAATACTTGTTTTGAAAAAGATTTTTCATCAAAATTAACAAGTTTTGAACAAATGATGCTTTAATGATGCAACCAACTAGAGATATATGAGCACAATAGAGAAGAAATTATAAACAAGATTTGAAATAAATTCTTACAAATTACCAACCAATGTTGATCTTCTTACCACCATCCTCAATGGTGGGTGCCTCCATGAGAAAGCTTGATCAACCATGTTAGTAGTATGCCCTAATAGCCAATGTCAATTGTGTAATTTGGGATATGAACTTGATTCATGTATTATTGTTATTGATTAATAATATGGGCATTTTGATTATCATGTTATATATTGTTATTGTGTTCATGATAAGTCCTTAGAAAGAATGTCAATATAAGAACTCAAGAGTTGAGATAGGGAAACTTATGTTGTTATTACATCTTTCTTAGATATTCCTAGTCATAGGATTATTTATTGGGCATTAATAATCCGGATAGACTAGCACAGGTTATGTCTGCTCAATATGGAGAATGACCCGTCTCAAGTCATTTGTGTATAGACACTAGGGCAAACCTATGGGTGCTTGTTTGAGAACAAGTACACTGAATGTGATCATTGATTGAGTTTGTTGAATGGAGTTTTACTTACATGTCAAACAACAACTTAGGGTTACAATGATGCAAGTGATCCTTAGATCTGAGGCACCATAGATGTTCTGTGTTAGGGATATTAGGATTTGATAGTACAACGTACATATCCTAACCATGGAACTTGTATAAGTACTCATTGGCTCTAGTAGACCTATCATGGGGACATATGAGTGTACAACAAGGAATCTATCACTCTCAGTAAAGAGAGGGAATGCCTTGTATTATTCTGAGATATAATTCATAGAAGTCTTTGGCCAAAGCAGTTGGGAATAAGAAATCTATTTCTTAAGTATCCCAAGTTTGAATTGATATTTTAAGAATAACATACAAGATGTTAAATTAGGGTTTTGACATATTATCCATACCCAACTAATTTAACTGAGGCATTGTTTGATGGAAGGATTGAATTGTATCTTAATTGTAACTGAAAGGTTCACTGTGTTATGATAAACCTTCAAACAACCTAGGGTGTGTCTTGACATACTGTTAGATGTCACTCAGGACTAGTAGAGGCCCAAAAGATTTATTTCTTGAAAGGGAAAAATTAGAAGAGTTCTAATTTTAGAACCTAAAATAAAAGTAGTTTTATTTGAAGGATAATTTATTATCCTAATTCCTACTACTAGGTTGTTGTGAACCTAAGAGGTCACACACATATAGGTGAAGGCTTCATTTAAAGGAGAAGAGAGAATAATACGCAAATATTAATTAACTAGAATTTCAAGTTTTTGAATTTTGAATTTTGAATTTTTTGAAATTTGAAATTTTGAATTTTTTGAAATTTGAAATTGACATGAGATGGCAAGATAATTAAGATTGCAAATACTGATCTATTTGAATTTCAAGTTAGTTAATTGAATTTAAATTTGAAATCGTTTCAAATTTGAAGCAAGATAACTTGATAGAGTTTGATCTTTAATAGGAGCTAGCACTCCATCTATTAGAGAACAACAAGAGAGGGCCGGCCATACCAAGGAGTATCTCTCCTAGTTGTGCAATCTTCTCTCCCTCCCTCTCTCATCCTTTGAAGCTCTCCTAGTGTGGATCAATCTTAGAGGCCTTCATCTCTTTAGGGCTGCTCTTCTACCTTCTTTAATCTCTCTAAAGGCTATCAATGTAAGTGTTTTACATTTGTTTTTAAGTTTTATATTATGCTTGTACAATGAATCATGGATCTTGGCACAATGGTTTCCATGAAAATTTTTATTTCCGCTTGATTTCATGGAATACTTTCACCATGGTGATAGAATTGGTTTCCATTGTCATGGAAAATTGATGCGCATGGATTTACCTCCTCTTCAATTCTTGGATACTCCGATTCAATTAGCTCAAGTGCATTCCTATCTATGAGTAGATGGAAATTCTTTCTCTTGTGTCCTCGTTCATGACAATGTTTGCATTTAGGTAATTCTGTCATGCTTGATTCACCCATCAAATAGGTATTTAACTTTGGGGTGACTTTTTGAATTTCTTCATCTCTAGTGTCATCATCACCTTTATCATCATGATTTTCATATGAGGGATTGAGAGCATGATTAGACAATCAATGCTTGGTCTCAATTTCAATATCTTGTCTCTTAAAGAATGGCTCGTGTTGCATGAGGGAACTAATGAGCTCATCTATGCTTAGAGTTAAGAGGTCTTTTGCTTCTAGAATAGCACTACCTTTTGTCTCCAATTCTCTTGATAGAAACCTAAGAAATTTTCTCACAAGTTCATCATTAGTATAAGTCTTTCCAAAATTTTCCAAATGACTGATGAGACATCTAAAACGTGAATGCATTTGAGAAATAGATTCAACATGATCCATTTTGAACATTTCAAGATCATGAACAAATAAGTCAATTTTAGAATTTTTGACTTGAGAATTTCCTTCATAGATCATCTCAAGTTTCCCAAATTTGCTTTGCTATTTCACAATTATAAATGCACATGTATTCACTTTCACAAAGAGAGTGATATAAAGTTTGTTTGGCTAAGCATTCTATTTGATAGATTTTGTGGTCTATCTCAGTCCACTCATTTCTAGGCTTTGTAGGAAGTTTGGTGTGACCAATAACAATGAGCCACATCTTAAAATTTTGGGCTTGAAGAAAAGTACTCATCATATTTTTCCAAATCATATAATTTTTACCATCAAAGATAGGAAGTCGGTCAATGGGATGACCTTGGGTAAAGGTCGATCCAATAATGTTTTCCATGATCTTTAGCTCAAGATAACAATGTAATATTGAGCACTTACTCCGATACCAATTGTTGTCCCAAGTTATATAACCCTAGTGGGGGGTGAATAGGGTTTTGGTAAACTTTAAGTAAATATTACCAAATAAAAGAGAAGCACAAATATAAAAATAAAACTTAATTGGAAATGAGAGAGAGAGAGAGAAATCAAACACAGTGATTTTAACGTGGTTCGGACTCCGCCTACGTCCACGCCTTAAGCACCAAGCCCAAGGATTCCTCAATTCACTATGGATCACTCCTTCAAGGTAGAGAAAACTTTACAACCAATCTAACTTCCAGTGGAGATAAAACCAATGCTACCAAAGCATTCAATCTTACTTTTAGTGAAGATTAAACCAATGCTACCAAAGCATTCAACCAATCTCACTTTCGGTGGAGATAAAACTAATACTACCAAAGCATTTAACCAATCTCACTTTCGGTGGAGATAAAACCAAGAGACTATCACTCTTCTTCTCAAGCTTGAATTTGACCAACAAACTCCAAGCTTCACAAGGGTTATCACCCAACCCTAGCTCACAAGAAATACAAGGATTTGTGTTCAATGAATAAATCCTCAAGATTAGATGAAGTACAAATAAAGTTCTCACTGGCATCTCTCAAAGATTAAACTATTTGGCTCAAGAGAGAATGATGATTCTTTTGACTATATCACACGAGATTGATGTAAACTATGTTGGAATAAGTTTGTGTGAGTTGATCTATGTTTCTCTTCTGATTTAAAACTCATACTATGAGCATTTATAAATCCTCAAACAAATATGGCCGTTATGAATGGAAATATAGTCGATTGGGTTTGTCAAAAACTAGCCATTATAAGCTACAGAGCTTACTTAGTCGACTAGACTAAACAGGGTTAGTCGACTAGGTTATTTAAATACTCTTTGAAAAAAATTTCGGAGTCGATTAGTCGACTAGACTACAAGAGTAGTTGACGAGATCAATTGAAAACTTTTTCTTTTAAAATCTAGGCTCAATTAGTCTACTAGACCAAGGTGTTAGTCGACCACTTTAGGTGATTATGAAAACTTGCTTACTGCCACTTAGTTAGGCGGCTAGTTTGGTTGACTTAACCGACTTGAAAGAGTTATGAGCTAATTTTCATAAATCCTAAGTTAGTCTAAGAGTTTCAACTTAGCCCACTAAAGATTTTAACTTAATTTTGACCAAAATACATTTTCCAAATATGTCAAAACTAAGGTTTTTAAGGTCAAGGTCTTTTGAGCCAATATAGTTCAATCTTATTTGAGAGATTTATACATATAAATCCTAATCACTCACACACAAGAAAGAACTCAAAGTCTTCACGATTTGAATCTTCACTTTCTTGTGCTTGGTTTCATCTTTGAACTTCAATAATATCATGGCTCACTTCATTCATGGTCCTTAGTGAATATGCAACACATTCACATAAGTGTCGCTTTAGAGCTTGAGCTTCAAGATTGTTGAATCTTCTCATTGATGACTTGAAACATGTTCTTGCAAATATATACTATAAGGAAAGCATAAGAACCACAAGGATAAGTTTGTTATCATCAAATATTCAACAAGGTATCCACTTGATAATGTTTGGTATTTATCAAGATGTACAACAAAGTATTCATTGTTCAATATAAAATATTCATAGTACAATGTTTGTTATCATCAAAATCATTCAACAAATGTGGATAAAATATTTTACCAATTTGGATTGAAGCCATAAAGCTAACAAAAACCATCCACAAATGATCCATGTCCAAAAATTATTCCATCCGCAAAAATAACCAAACCATTATTCGAAAATTCAAAGGAAAAACCAAAACTAATCAAAGCAATAATTGATAACAGATTATGCAGAATCCCAGGGACATGGAGTTTGTCATGAAGAAGCATGGTACAACCGGAGCGCAAGTGAAGTTGGTACGAACCGACTCCAATAGCATCATCACTGGTACCATTTCTCACGAACACCTTGTGGGTGCCTCTAGGAACACGACGATAATCTATACACCCCACCCGGTCTCAGGCTACATGTTTTGTTGCTCCTGTATCTACAATCCAAGCAGGGAGAGCATGAGCAACTAAAACATGCACAAAAAGTGAGTGAGTTTGTTACCATCTTCAGCTCAGTGCAATCACGAGCGATGTGCCATTTCTTTTGGCAGTTAAAGCATTTGACGTTTTTTCCACTGTACTTGCCTCTACGGCGCTTGTTTTTCCTTTTGGGCACACTATTGCTGCCTCCTCCACTATTTCCTCCCTGTTTAGTAGCACTGTTGTCTCCCCTTTTGCGTTTAGACCCACTAGTCTTGTGCGGATTGGCTCCAGCGAGAAAAGACTGAGCATTTTGGTTCGCCACGATGCGCTCTGTCTCTAACTCCACATGCCGAGAGATATCTTTGAAATTCTTGATATTCTCATTGTGAGTGAGGATATGCTTCATGTGCAACCAAGAATCTATGAGTGACCTGATTACAGCCTGGACCTGCTGCTCATCTGTAAGGACATTCCCCACAGCATTCAAGTCTCGAATCATACTGGACATCCCCCTAAGATGCTTAGTCATCGATACCTTGGGATCCTTACGATGGGTCTCAAATTTCAATACCAAGCTCCTAAGCCTGGTGGTAGACGTGCCGCCGAAAGTGAACCGCATTTGTTCCCACATGGCCATGGCAGTAGGAAAGTTCTCATACTCTCCTATGAGATCATCGTGCATGCTGATCAACATAATGTAGCGCGTGCGACGATCTTTCTTGGTCTAGGCTTCAAAAGCCTCAAGGTCTCGACGGTATTGAGCCTGAGTGCCCGTACCCTTAACAGGTTCCATCATCGTGGTGGTCAAATAGCTAGTAAGGTCATGTTCTGTAAGGAGAAATTCCATTTTTCTACGCCACATATCGTAGTTTGTGCCATTCAGCTTATCAGATTGGTTTAGTTCGACTGACATGATTCTGGTTTTCATAGCTACATAGATAATGCGCAAGGTTGACATTAATATTAATCGCATATTCTTTTATCTTGTTCGGAATTCAATTTAAAATTATTATCACTTCCTACTCATCAATATCGAAAATTCACATAGCTCTTAATCATATCCCAATTGAGTAGGTTGGGAATATAATTTCAGATTGACTTCTGAACAAAATTTCTCATGAAAAGGAAATACAATATCTCCACTAATCACATTCACAAGATATAATAAAGAAGCACAGAAACCCACTAAGGGTACCAAATGGATAACTCACTGAGCCTATGCTAAAACAAGTTTACAAACATAGTAGGCAGCGTGCAAACACATCCCCTTACAAGGCTTTCCAAATAAATTACATTTCCAAAAACCTACTACAAATGATCTACATACATCATAAATAAATGAGGAAGCCGTGACACGAACTATGTAAGGGAACTCATTTTATCAATCAAGATCAAACAAACATAAGCTCCAAAATAAGTTATCCAATTCAAGATTCTATCCATCTCCTAAACTAATATGCTATCACATAAACATACAAGGTGGCCTTTGATGGATAGAACAATACACTCAACTCATGTAGGAGTGTTTAGAAAAGTCTCACAAACCAAGGCGAGATAAATTAAATATTGGTAGCAACATGATTGCCTAATATTTCCATAGAAACTAAGTCAAATATTTAATTAAATCGATTTTAGAGACAATAATAATAGAAATTACATTGCACAAGCCTCCCAATTGTCACTAATACTCCCAAGAATGCGTAAAAAAGCAAAAATAAGGTTCTGAAATTTTTCAGAATTAATGTAAATAAAAAGCAGAATTTTTATTTGACTTAAAAAGATCATAATAAAGAGTATTAATTATGAAAAATACTCAGACACCTAATTTTTTGACACCTCCAGCCTAAAAAAAGTCCCAAAAAATCCCAGGAACTCTCACAAAAAATTTCAAATTTTTTGGGTAACTCGGCGGGGCCCACTTGCTTAAAACAGTTTTCCTATAAGCCATTTTTTTATTAAAAAATCAAAATAAATATTTCTGGGAGTCCAAAAAAAATTAAAAAGGCCCAAAAATAGGAAATTAAATTCTTAGCACAATGGAAAAAATGACGAGTCAATCGGAGCTCAGACGAGGGAGCACATGCCCCCACGCGTCGCCACTGCAAGTGGGCGTGGTTGCGATCAAATCCGCACGGTCAGCAGTCACGTAGACATTGACCCACGAACCAGAGAGCGACATGTGGCACTAACGTCAGTGCCACATCAGTGCTACGTCAGCATGACGTCATCAGCAAGACATCATCATGCCACTGTTCATTGTCCCCAACCTGTTTTTGGTTCACCTCCGTGCACCCTTGTGCGAGGCAAACTTCGTGAGGCTATATACAGAGTTCTAGACGTCCGTTTGACGCCCAAGACGTACCGTTGCGAAGCTTGTGCGATATAATTTCTAAATATATAAATTACACAACATATTACGGAGATTTATACATCCAAAAAACAGTAAATCAGAATGCAAAATCTCTTTGAGAAGCAACTAGGGTTTGCGTTTTCTCTCAATCCATACGTCCAACTTCGTTCAAATTTGACATGGATGATCCTTAGACATGTAAGAACGTATCTAGGCCGTTATTTTTGAAAAAACTAGCAATTTTTTCAGAACCAAAATTGGACCCTAGAGAGAGAAAACGTGAACCAACAATTCTAGGCAATTCTAGGCGAACAAACAGGCCCTACACGGCTCTGATACCACTGTAAGATATATGTGCATGTGTACATATAACACATATACAAATAATAATCGGGTTAGGAATGTCGTTACCTTAATGCGGAATTAACCCGATGATGGATGCCAATGTCCTGTTGTTACAAGCCTCACAAACGAATCTCCGTGCACGTTTCTATGTCCTCGCAATGTAGAGAATAACCACAGCGAGCTATCCCCAATACTATTCACGTACCCACGTCCAAAGAGCCTTAATGATGATACTCCAAGAGAGAGCTCTACTGAGAGTGAGAGTGGGAGAATTCGTAGGGAGAAAGTGAACTCACGTTCAACTATGATATTACCTCATATATCAAATGGATAGAGTCCTAAAGTGATATGGATTGCACTCATGCAATCTCATATCACCTCAATCACTTATGATTAAAACATATCCTAATCCTATTAGGTATTCTACCTAAAATAGGATGTTTGCCCTTAATGAGCGAATATTGGACGGGCCATAACCCAGCCTAAAAGTTTAACACTTATAAATTTAGCAAATTAGAAATTCATTATATATTTAGATATACATGCATGCTTAAAGTTGGTATCAGCGCCTAGACTGCAATTTTGAGAATTGCAATTTCCAAATTCTTTGTTACATAAAATAATAGACTCTATAAAACAGAGGTCTAATTTTCAAGGGTTGTCCCAATTAAAAAAACAAACAAACATAGAGATTTCTTTGGAAGCAACCAAGCAAGTTATCTTGAGCTTTAATTGATGTCTAATTTATTTGATGTGGGTTTTTAGGAATTTATTTTATTTGATGTGAGTTCTTAGATAATTGATTTTGATTATTTTTGTAGAGTATGGTGACAACTAATGATTAACTAGGTGGTTCATGGTAGATGTATGATGTATGGATTGTCGTTGAAATATGACATTAATTGCAGTACGTGACTCCCAAAATAATTTGATACATTATCGAGAAGTTTGACTAAGTGGTTCATTTCTCTGAGTCCCTCCTTTTATGGAATAAGGTCCTAGGTTCTATTCTCATGAATGAAATTCTTGGTCAATTTGTTGCTTTCCCCACCCCCCACCAAATAACTAATAAACAAATGGCTGCGACATGGCATGGCCATTCTGGACACTGGAGGTAACAAGAAGTCCCAGGCCGGTTATGGGACTATCACTCTATTAAGGTTCTAATTTCTTGTAAAGTGGACTTTCCTGCCAAAGTATTATACGTTTGTTACATGCGGGCACTTCTCACTTCTCAGTCACCAGTGGAAATACACGATCTTAAGAAATCCTTATTGATTCTCACTGAGAGATCAAGGTTAGTTTATACTCTCTAAATATTAAAAAAAAAAAAATGGGAAAATCATTCTGTGAAGGAGTTGTGATATTAAGAGATCTGAGTGGGACAATATTTGGCTCAAGAGATATTAAGAGATCGAATAGTGTCATGATGTTACAAACATACATAGTGAATAATACTCCTGCTCTATAAAGTGAACACAGTTGGGATTCCAAGTACAAAGATCAAGGTTAAATGCCCTGAAATGTCTCGAGGAGATTTACAATGCATTGAGATTTTTTTTTGGAATGGATCAAGAGGATCGAGATCGAATTAAAATTACAGGGTAGGAGCTCTTTCAGCAGTTCCAGCAATCACAGTGAGCAAGTTGTTACCAAAAGGATCACTGAGATGGGCTGCAAGGTTTTCAACGGGACCTTCTCCTGTGACATAAGCTTGAATGAAGAAACCGAGCATGGCGAACATTGCAAGTCTACCATTCTTAATCTCCTTCACCTTTAGTATTGCAGCCTGGTCTGGATCTTTGGCAAGACCCAATGGATCAAAAGGACCACCTGGGTGAAGCTTGTCCTCCAAATCCTGCAATGAAAACGTCACAAAAAGAATCATGTCATTGTTGATGTTTTAGAAATTCATGATTTCCATAATCTTACTGCATGTGAAGCATTTCCTCTAATAAGTCTTTACACCATTCTAAGTGCAAACTAGATCTTCCATTTTAAATTGATTATCAATTTTAAATTGAATCCTATATATGCTAATAAGGGCCAAATAAACACAGAATTTCAAATGTAATTTTTTTTTTTTTTTTTTTTTTTTTTTTTGCTCCTCCTGGTTTCTTAAATCCATTCAATGAATATATTCAAGGTACTTTTTATAAATTAAAACCACCTTTTTGGGTATAGTTCTTGCTTTAGGCTGCAAAGAAAAGTAGTAGTACTAGTGACCTATAAACATTTTGTTTTCAATTACAATTCCTATAGATGAGGAATTATTTTAAGAGAAAAAAATAATAATAATGCAAGTATTTTGGAAGGGTAAAACCCATAATCATTGATATAATACTAATAGTAATACCAAATTAAACAAGGGTAATTAAGAATACAGTAATCGGGGTTTTTTGCATACCAAGCCGTTGATAATTCTGTAATATTCTGCTCCGCCAACAAGAACCACCTCAGCAACAACAGCAAGGATAAGATTAATGGGGATGTTCTTTCCAAAGTAGTTCAATGTATTTCCATCAAGTAGGAGAGCTCCAGTCTGCATTTTTATAAATGTTTAGAAAACATCACAAGTAAAACGTACTATATATTTTAATTTTCCCGTAAAGACTACTATGAAACATCATGTTTGAAATTTTAAATAATAATAATAATAATAGTAGTAATGATAATGAAGTAACATCTTTATTAAGCCCTTTGTTATACATTATTGGCTCCAATCCCTAACAATTCGGGCCTTTAGACGATCAGTTTGTAAGTTTACATGGTATCTGCTGGACAAAAGGTCATATGTTTGAAACCATTGAAAAGTGTTCCTGCCTCAGTGTTCCCCGTGCAGGAGTCCACACATGTGAGGGCTATTGACCCCTTCTCTAGCATCACAGGGTTTTAGATAAGTTGGCAAGGTAAAAAAAACACCTTCACCCACAAGAGAAATCCAAGAAATTAAGTTGTGTTTTACATGTCAGATTCAGGGAAACTAAAACGAGTATGTCACTTTGAACTTGGAAGCAAGTGACAAGAATATTGATCCAACCATTCATCCTGACAGTCGGCCTTTAAAAAAAATAAAACTAAATTCAACATTAAAATTGTGTGCAGTTGTGAGGAATTGTACAAACCTTGAACCAAACAGCCTCAGGGCCACAGTTAGCACCGAATTTGTTGAAAGCTTCTGGGATTATGAATCCTGCAGCGCCGAGCATGGCCCAGCGTGCGTGAATGAGCTCATACGCTTGATATCTGCATTCAAACCCCGCAATTTTTTCACTTTATCAGTACAATTTTGATCTAATTTAGTGCAAATCACCCCATGATTAGAGGGGGAGAGAGAGAGAGAGAGAGAGAGGAGTGACTTACTTGGCGAAGTTCTCTGGTTTCTTGCTAAGCCCAAAAGGATCATAACCGTAACTGCATGCACGAAAAAAGCATAACCAACATTACATTTTTACTCAAGTTTCTCTTTAATTATCATTAGGCCCAGACCTACAAGTCAGCACCAATATTGAAATTAATTTTTATGATAACAAACTAAATTCAAGCTTTTAGACGGGAACTTACTCTCCGGGAACTTCTCCGGTTAGGTACGGTGGGATCTCAGAACGGTCCAAGAGTCCTTCCGGCAAGAAAATCCTTCTGTCAGGACCTGCACAGTACCAACATGCAAAGTTCATTATTTATTACACCAATTAATAACACTATGCATGAACACCTCGCCTCGATGGACCACATCACATGAAACGATGAAATGTGAGGCCGTCAATTGAAGCGTGGCACTACCATTACTTAATGGATGAGATTTGCGGGTTATATTGGCTATTTTTTAGATTTTTTTTTTTTTTTTTGGCTAAAGTAGTTGTCAGAGCCTGATTAATTACCGCTCCCCATCATATTCTTTGGGACTTGTAGTCGTGAGGGGTGGCCGACAAAGAGGATTTGATTAATTTTAAACTTGGAATATCTGGATTTATAGTTCACTTCTTTGCCGTCAGGCCAACTATCCACCGTTCCAGTTTTAAGAACTAAGTTAGGCGAAATCTCAGCACGAGTAGGACCTACCTACCTTCTTGGAAATTAAGAAAAAAAGGTGAGATTATGGAAATTTGATGAACATACCATACCACTTGGCGAGCTCATCATCGACTGGAGCGACGGGGGCAGGCTTCGGCTTGGCGGCCTTCTTCTTGGAGAAAAGTGCGACAGTCTTAAAGGTGGAGGGGCTCGAAGCCGTGGGAGCCAACCTTGCTGTGCCGGTGAAATTGAGAGGGTTTCCAAACATCTCGGACATGCCGAGAGAGGCAGCCGCCGTCGATGCTGAAAGAGAAGCCATATCTAGCTAGAGTGCCGGCGTAACTGAACCTCCGGTGATGGGATGGCGAGAATTGCAGATGTGGCTGAGAAGTGAGACACTAAAAGCTTGAGCTGGTGGATGTGGACGTGCCACGTAGGATGGGTTGCGATTGGTCGGTGTGGAAGATGCGTAATCTGATGCAGAGGTTTGATAGGGTGGTTTGGATGACGTGGCAGATGATGGATCTGACGTGGAATGATACTGAACTTTGTGGATTGCTCAAAGTTTTGGATTGGATAACACACGTCCTATCCACTAATGTTGGTGGAATTTCTCTCATCCATTCTTTTTAATATGGATCCACTGCAATTAATTGCACAAAAAGCAGGAATGAATGCTTGCTATTGGGTTGTACTTTATGGACAAAATTATAAATTTGTAGATGTAAAATTGACACGTTAGCGCTCCCTGAGTACAACCGCATAAAGCTGAATGAAATACTCTATTAAATTCATGCTTCAGCATTTTGAGTGCAGGAGGATTAGCTGAATGAAATACTCTCTATATGATGATGGCTTTGCAGTGATCTTCAGCTCTGCTTTCATGAGAAATTAAAAGAAATGCTGTTATTCAATTATTTTTCTTTCTTGCTTTTGATGCAAGTTATTGATTTCCTCCAGCAACACAATGTTAATATTATCAATTCAATTCTCTTGTTCTGTTTAGATCTCAAAAGAATGAAAGAAAAAAAAAAAACAGTTTAAAATTGATATGAATCAAATGCATTTGTAAATTCTTTTTGAACATTTTCTTTTCCTTTTCATCATTTGGGAGTTATGACATTCAATTTACATTCCCACAATGGTCTTCAATGTATCGATCAACAAATCATCCATTCTCTACCCATTTCACAGCATTTTCAGCATTTTTCCCACTAGTTGAGCAACATCACAGTATATATATGTATAGGGTCATATTTGCCAAGCAACAAGGTGTCTGAGCTATGAAAGCCCGACTAATCCCCGCTCCCCACACGTGACCATCACAATATATATTTATTTGCAAAACATTCTCAATTACCAGGACTAACAGTTTTAGGAATTTCTCATGGAATGCTCATCCTCAATGGAAATAAGTTTCCCTTGGAACTATGGAGGGAAATAAGTCTCCTTGTAATTGTGGTTTGTGCTAGAGTTCACCCAAACTAACATTTGTTCACTGTTAACCTCATCCAGGATATTGTGACAAACTATTAAATAATATTAACACAGGAGTAAATACACAACATGCGGACATGCCTGAAATCACACACACACACACGCAAACCAGCTTCGGCAACTTATACCTGCACTTGCCTAAATGAGCTAGAGAATCGTATTAGATCAATATTCAGTTAACTCAATTCATCTTCTCCACTTGTCAATCTCCTTGGAAGTTGCTCTCACTAGCTTCTTGGTATTTATGACAAGCTCATCAATGAGAGCACCAATCTCATCCCTGACAAAACCAAGCCGAAAATGGAAGTTTGAATTTTTCAAAATAATAATAATAATAATAGCAAACTATATATTTACCACTTAAAACATAATAGTGATTTGAAGATTCTAAAATTGGAAAAATTCAATAACAATTTCTATATAACAAAGGACACTCTTGCTTCCTGGCCTTGTTGCTAGGCTTCTTGTTATGCAAAACCTTTTACCAAATTCAGAGCTACTAAGAAGAATTAAGATTAGGGTTTCATGTAGATTCTGTTAAGGATGATTAGAAATTGGTAGAACGGGATTTAAGAAGCAAATCTTTGAAGGGCTGTTTTGATGGTTTGATGTAAGGTGCTTGCTTCAAGCCTCAAAACAGTAACAAGTTTAGAAGAAATTGCGAGAAAAAAAGCAGTGGCAAAAAAGAAGAATAATATGTAGAATATAAACATGAAGAAAGTAAGGGAAGGGAGAAATCTAAAAAAGTGCTTAGTGTTATTGCGTTTTTGGACCTACTTGGAAAAAACTAACAAAAACTTTTGGACCCTGAAAGTTTCAATTCTCATTGTCGACATTTTGTCTTAAAAAAAAAAAAAAAACCTAGAATAGAAACCTAAAAACAACAAAAAGACTGAAGTAGCCTACAGAATATTGCAATTTCCTTATTTGCAGCATGATTATGTTGTGGGAAGGAGTTCAAGGAATATCTATTTAATTAATCAAAACAATTTGCAAAACAATTATTATATTTAAAAAATAGTATGAAACCAAAAAGTCAAGTAGAAAAATACATGTTGAAACACAAATGCACAATTGCAAAAGCTAAATGTAAAAATTAAACACAATATAGAAGAGAAAATAAAAAATAAAAATTTCTTCAAATTAAGGTGAAAGAGAAGTATTATAAGAAATGAACTCCAGCACAATGTCAAAACTGCAACATAGGAACTATTGGTCAATGTGGTGACACAACAACATTCTTCAAATTTGATTGCAGTTGATGTAAGATAAGGCTTTTTTTTTTTTTTAGCGCTAGTTAAGATGATTGCTTGTTTCATCAAGTCTTCGATTATTAATCATTGTATAAACAATAGATGACTTATGGAATGAGAGAAATAGGAAGGAAATGCTTAAATGAGTGTGGTCTGATAGTGAAAAAGAACTGCATGAGGTGTGTGTATATATATATCTCGAATTTTGTGAGGTGCATGAATGTTTCGGTACTTGTAATGCTAATCTCTTCAGTTTTCGCAATGCATTCAATGAAAATTGAGAAGCTAAAACATATTGTCAATATCAAAAAATTAAGAGTAAGGAACATATTCTAATTTCAATTTTTTATTTAATTTAAATTGTGGCATTAAGGGCAATATGGTCTTTATAAATTAATTTGAGGGTAAAAAGGTCCATCAAAGTTTTTCTGAATAAGGCACTTTTAGGAGTAGTATAGATTATACAAACCTCAAACTTGCAAAATTTGTATATCACAAAATCTATGCTTGTCTAACCGATGTGGGATAGGTACCCTTTTAGAGGTGGTGTTTGGGTGATGCTTATGTGTGGGTGTATGTATGTGAGTTTGTGTGTGTGTTTTATTTGTGTGTTCTTCCATCTACTCGGGAAAAAAGCAAAAAAAAAAAAAAAAAAAAAAAAAATCTATGCTTGTGGATATTCTTAAGGTATTTGTGTCTTAAAATAAATTTGAACTATCATCACATATAGATCAGAACGCTAAGTCGGAGAAGGAAGAAGAGAAAATAAAGCAACCTTAAAAATGTAACCCCTACTTCATTTATATACTGCATCAGTAACATGACCAAACTACAATTACACTATAATATAACTACTTGTTTGTCTAAAAAAACAAAATATTAGTTAGTAAACTATTGTCCAATTATATATATGTTTGTGTGTGTAAGTATATGTATATGTATTCTTTTCAACCAACTTTGTTTTATGTTTAGTTGTATTTTTCAAAGGTGTGAGTTCCAATAGTCATCTTTAAAGTTTTCTCATTCAATTTTTCTATTTATTTACCTTTATTTATTACAAGGTAATACTAAGTTTTTAAGTTTTAAATTTATTTGTTCTTTTCTTGCTTCATTTGGTTGAATTTATAATTGTTTTTGTTATTTTTCTACAACTTCTCAATTTGGCTTTCTCCAAAGAGTTTTTGACACACACGTTTCTTTTTCCCCCTTGTTGTAGGAGCCTGCAATTCATCTTGAACTGAAGCCTCTGGAGTTCAAAAAATGAATTAAATTTTCGTAAAATATGTCACTTGAATCATACCCCATCTACGTAGGGAAAAAAAAAAAAGAATCACACCCCCATCTACTTTTTGATTCCCCCTTTCTTGATCTACCTTTTGCAAGAGAGCATAGAACTAGAAACTCTTTCTTCTAGGACTCTTTTGCTCGTGTGTGTACGCTGTGTGGTTTTTGACTTTTCCCTAGGTGATGGTAGTTTGGGGTGGCCAAATAGATTAAATACAGCTTGTGACCAAGCTGGTTACAAACACACACCAAACATAATACAAAGATATACTTACTGAGAAGGAAGATTTCCTGGTCCATGAAAAAGCTTCCCAACATTAGAGTGTCGCCGGTTCTCATCATGAGCAACGCCTTTCCCTACACCGTAGCCAAATCCCAAACCAATACCACATCCAGCACCAAATCCAAAACCGACTTGTAATCCAGGAAGTCCAGGACCAAAGCCTGCACCTGGAGTAAAAAAACACATTTTACAATTCACATGTTTTCTAGTGAAGCATAAAGGATTTTCATCAAACATGATCTTGGAATAGGAAAAGTCTGCAATAAGCCACACTATCAACAGCAATGCTAAATATAATCCCTGCAAAGCAATTAAAAATAGACAATATTTTGAAACAAGGCCAAGCTATGTACCCATTGTAGCTTCCTCAGTTCTTCTCTAATTTAACCAAAAACTAAAAAAGGCATTCCAGTCAATCAAAAACTAAGAAAGAAGAAAAGACGTATAAAAAATGCCTAAATTAATGTCAGCATTAAGAGCATAAACTAATACAAATCCAAACTACAGGTGGCAAGTGACACATATCCTATTTTAATATTCCACATTTCCACTCTATTCATGGCCAAGTTTTCTTGAAGGAGAACATGTCTCATCATCTCAATCCGTGCCCTCAGCCTTCCCCAGTCTTTGTAGCTTATAGCTAAAGTATTCATAAAATGGAAAAAATACTCGAGATAATTCAACAATAGGTTCAGCCAAGTTTTCGGATTTCGTTTTCTGAAAATCTACATGAATGAATGACCCTAACCATTCAAGCCTAATATAAAGGTCCCGAGGTTCACAATTTTTCATTTAGGTATAAACTCAAATATTATATCCCAAAAATTAAACCAGATGAATAATAAGCATATAATTTGTCAGACCTGAACATAAAAATAATAATCATTAGTTAAACCGACAAAAATCCATAAAGCACTGACTCAAGTCAGTGTGTTAATTTAGTTAGACATGACACTTAAAAAATGAGGCCAATAAAGCCCTAAGAAAGCATGAGCAAGTTTAGATTGAAGAATGCAAAGTCAAAGCAGTGAATGCAAGTACATGCAAGTTTAGATTGAAGAATGCAAAATCAAAGCAGTTCACAGCATTCACTGAAACAGTTTCCACCTTACATTGACTATTTTTAAGGAGTTGAGGCTTAACATTTGAGACCTACCATCCTTGGAAGGGCATGGGAGCCAAAAACTTGCATTTAGATTTTCCCCTTCTCTAATCAGTAAAAAGTCCCCATGCCGAAAAGAACAAACAAGCCAAGAAACCTAAATCTATTCCACCAAGGCTATGAGTATTATATGTCAAGAGAGTAAGCAGTAAAATTGAAATAAAAACAACTTATAAGTGAAGATTAAAAAAAAAAAAAAAAAGACAAAAAAAAAAAGAAAACGAGACAAGAAAGTGCACCAATAGCCATGGTCTTGAAGGTAACGTCACGGCTCCCAAAAAGAAAGTAATACAGTGAATTGGCCTCTCTAGGGTTTTAAGGGTAAAACCTGATTGAAGAACATTAACGTTGAACTTTTTCATTAACATCTTCATCTCTATTATGTTATCATGTTCTGAATCATTTATTCCAAATTGAATCAATTTTCCAGCAATCCAAACAAAATAATAAATTCAATCATTCACTTTTAAGGCCAACACTAGTTACCATCTTGAACCATTATGATTTCCAGCTTAGAATTTTCAATATCTAAATGAAACCTCCAAGACAGGGATGGGATATATGTTGCTATATGCATGAAAAAGCCTAGGGTGGGCCTCAGGCAGACTGACTACAAGGCTTTGAAGGCCCAATCTTTTACTATGAGACCTGGTCTCATTTTTCGCCGCATGTATAATATTTTACATATTTATTTTTAATTATGACATCATATGCTTATATTCGTAATTTGGGTTGTGAGCTATCTGTCTTGTTGGGCATGGTGGGCCCGTACCCATATCCCTTTTATTATTATTGAACTCGTGTGATGTTTTGCTTATTTATTTATTTATGTATTAAATTTTTCTTTTCTTTTCTTTTATTTCCCCTAATGTAATTTAGCTAATTAAAAGGGTTTTAACCCCTTTCCTTTTCCCATTTGGTAACCGTGTGTGTGTGTGAGGTGTTGAGAGTGAGAGAGTTAGAAAGGGAGCGGGAGGGGGCCGTGGAGGAGGAGCTGCTCATGGAGTTCACGTTCAGCCATTCCAGGCAGACCAATATTTCTTTTTTTGTTCTCCTCTTCTTCTTTTTCTTCTTCTTCTCCTTCTCCACTTTATTTTTATCCTCTTGGTTTGGGTTTTGGGGTTGTGTTTTGAGTAGGGTTTCTTGGCTCGTGTTGTACAATTGTGGTAAGAGTAGGATGAATATGATTTTGGTGTTAGGGTTTGGTGTGTGAAGGGTTTTTCAACCCTTTTGAAATTAATGATTGGTTGTTTTGAGGGTATTGGTGATTTGAAGTGGTGTCTATGGGTTTATGGGTTGTGTGTTCAAATGTAGGGATTTAGATGTTTTGGCATTTGGGTGTTGATCTATGTTGGATATTTGGTTTGGTGTTGAGTTTTGGGTGTTCTAATGATGTATTTTAATTTTGGGATGAGTTGGGGCTCAATTCAGATCATTTATGGGTTTCAGAGTTGAGTTAGGTCGAACAAGCTCAAAGCCCATTGGTTGAGTTTTGTTCTCCGGCCCGTTCGAACAAGAAATTCTTGGTTCGAATAATGTGCAACCTGTTCAAACGGAGGGGGTTCAATCTTTGGCCTATTTAAACTTGAAATGTTTTGTTTGAACAACTAAGTTCAGTTTTGAGCTTTTTATGCTTGTTATGCCTATTTCTGATGGTTTTCTTTGCTAAATATTGCTAATCCTTGGGCTTGTTAGCTAATTTGCATTTGCATTTAGGGGTTCGTGGGAGCCGTTGGGGTTTTTGGATCCTTCGCGTTTGAGGTAAAAAAAACATGATCCTCTTTAACAATGATGATGCGTGTTTTATATGTATAAATAAATAAAGGAGAAATTGGCCAAAGGTCCTCTTTTATACTATGTTCATGCTAAAAATCCTCTTAAAAGATCCTTCATGCCAAAAGTCCTTTTGGCATGAATTGGACAAAAATACCCCGCCTTTCTAACTACCTTCATTGCCACCCACACCCCAACTTCCGAGTTCACTACATTAGAACCTCGGATTCACTATGCCGAAAACTCATTTCACTACGCCAAAAATGCATTTCTTTACACCCAAAAACGCATTTCACTACGCCAAAAACACATTTCACTAAGTCGGAAATGCATTTCACTACATATTCTTCATTCATTTTCCTTATTTTTTCCAAAATTTTTCTTGGCAACCAAACAAAAAACCAAATTAAAAATAAAAATAAAAATCTAAAAAAAATAAAATAAAATAAAAATCTTTCTCATAAACCAAACATATAGAAGTCCACCATGCGCTATTGTAGAATCTGATCGGATCTAGCGCGACTCTCTCTCTCTCTCTCCCACACACATATTCTCCGAACCAGATCTGGAGATGAATCGAGGTGGGCAGGGGGTCTCCAAGAGTTGTTGAGGAAGATTTACTATTCGTGAGGCTCAGATCTGTTGGTTGATTGCTAATCTCAGTCCAATTGTTGATTACTGGTTTCCGGCACCATTCTAGAGCAGCGATCACTGGTTTCAGCACCCATGAGCATGGGTTTGTGGTTGCAGATCCAATGTGATATATGATTGCAGATCCGACAAGGTAGCAAATTCGTGAGTATGGGTTTGTGGTCGAGGTTCACAGCGCCAAGATTTCACCGACAACTCCTAACTCTCTCCCTTCTCTTTGGTGCTTAGAAAACACAAAGAAGAAAAAAGGGATGAGGATGAGGGGTCGTGGTGCTCGCCAAAAGAATCGTGCCGGGAATCTCAGATTCGGCCACCATCAAGCATGAATTTCCTCATCGCCGCTGATTTGAGCAGGAGACGGAGACGAAGCTCATCGGAAAAATCCGATGGAGGATGGGTTAATGCCAGCATGCTGGTGATCAATCACCACAGAGAGAGGAGAGAGAGAAATGAAGAGGAAGAGAGACCGGAGAGAAAAAGAAAGAAAAAAAAAAAAGTAGATATGTCTCATAAGGGTAATTTTGTCACTAAAAAAATAAATTTTATAAAAATAGGACTTTAGGCATTAAATTTTTTTTAAATAAGACTTTAGCCATTAAAAATCCTAAATGAGAACTTTAAGCAAGAGAGGTGTCTAAAATAGGACCTTTGACCAAATATCCCATAAATAAAGGGTTATTTGGCCAAAAGTCCTATTTTAAAGGTTAATCATCCTTAAAAGTCCTGCGAAAGATTTTTTAATGTGTTAAGTCCTACTTAAGAAAATTTTAACGCATAAAGTCCTCAACTTATTAATATCTTTTTTATTAAGACAAAACTACCCCCAACTGCACATTTCTCTCTCAAGTCACCAACATAACAACAAAATGAAAAACTAAAGAGATGGAGGTTCACCTTACTGTTGCGAATTTCCATGAGAGAGAAGAGAGAGACTCGAAATGAAGAAAGCTTCACCTCACGGTTGATCGGAGGTGATCTCGTTGCCGATTGGCGGTGATCTCGTTGCCGGCGACGTTGCTTCTCTCTCTCTCTCGATCTCTCAAAAAACCAGATCTTAGTCCTGCGACACCTTCTCAATATTCCCACTGCATGATTTGGTGCTATCAATCACCAATCCTCACCGTTCACTGGATCGCCCAATCCCCAAATCGCCAGATCGCCAGTGTTGAGGGCTCGATGCTGAAGGTGATGGTGGCCAAGATCTATGGTAGAGAGATAAGAGCATAGGCACAAGCCAGTAAGAGTCGGTCTTCATATTTGCAACTTTGATCGCAGTTGCAATCTTCTAAGCCGTGATTGCGATTCCATTATCGTGAAGAATGAGAGAAGCATAGGATCTGAGGTTAAACATATAGATTTGACTTTTAGTTTCCTCATCTCTTTACTGGGACATTTCTTGATACCTACCCATTGGATGTTTGTAATGCTTGTCTCGAGATGAGAAAAACAAGTGATCCGACCATTGAATTCTATTAAACATGCATGTTAATGGCAATAGAATACTGTATGGTCTTATTTTGAAATTGACAGTCTAGTAATTACTACAATGGAATCTGTGAGAAAGGATGGTTTGTCCATTGGTTTTTACTACAGTGAGATTCCAAAGATTCAAATGGCTTGTTCTTCACTACATCGATGCACTATATCGATGCAATAAGGCCCTTTCTTTTTGCTTCATTTTGTTCTTCCATTCGTTTTGTTCTTCCACCTTCTTTTTTTAAAAAAAAATTGTTAGTTTTCTGGGAAAATCTAGGAATATATATATATATATATATATATATATATATAGCATAGTGAAATGCGTTTTCCGGCGTAATGACCTGCGTTTCCGGTGTAGTGAACTCGGAGGTCCAGCGTAGTGAACTGCGTTTCTGGCGTAATGAACTCCAAGGTCCAACGTAGTCAACTACATTTCTGGTGTAGTTAACTCATGTTCCGGCGTAGTGAACTCCGGGGTGTGACGTAGTGAACCCGGGAGTTGGGGGTGTAGGCGGCATTGAATGTTGTTAGGAATGAGGGGTATTTTTGTCAAATTTATGCCAAAATGGCTTTTGGCAAGAAAACTCTTTTGAGGACTTTTGGCAAGAAAATCTTCTAAATGAGGACCTTTGGCCAAATTCCCCTAAATAAAATTTGATATTTGTGAACTATCTTTGTTTATAATGAAATGAGACACGCGAAATATAACCTAATTTGTGAAATAATGTATGTAAGGCATGTTTTTGTAAAATGATTTATAAGGCATGATGTTAAATTGTTTATACGAGTTTAAAAAATGTTTCACAATGAGGCATATTATTGAATTGTTCTCCTATATTGATGATGGAACTCATTGTTTTGAATTATGCTTTTATTACAAAATGAACTATGATTTGAAAATGGGTGACTTCAAACTTATTTGATTCGTGAACGGCTTTCATGAACTGTTATTTATCATGTTTCATGTATTTGGAAGCCCACATTTTGGATAAATATTCTGTAAATCGGTTTTGTTAAAACCTGTGATTATGAACTGTTATTTATCATGTTTCATGTATTTGTATTATTATTGTTAGTTAAAGAATGCATCGTTTTCTATTGGGCCTCATTAACTCACCCCTACTTCTGCATATTTCCAAGGTACTTATAAGGGTTCGCTAGTTACAAATGCCTTGCCTCGTGTTGTGGGCATTTTGACGTTTTGGTTTTGGTTAAATACACGACATTAGCATCTCAGTTAAGTTTTATGTATCATCGACTTTATTTGTCCTCTATTTATACATTTGGATTTGTCCTATATGCCACGACTATTGGCATTGGTATTTTGGATTCATATTAATATATGTATGAGTTATACATGTAAGTTTCATTCCCTATTGTACCTTATATGGTCTGTATGGAGATATGAATGGGCAGGTTAATGGGCCTTCTATGGCCCAATAAATACCACGGTTTATTTTGAAAAAACATTTACTTGGTTTCCCGTATTTCAATTGTTATGACTCTCCGAGCTGACACAAGTTGACTTGCCCAAGATGGTCAATTTAGGACAAGTCAAGGGTTTAGATTTACTACATCAGGCTAAGACAGAGGTTTAAGGAGTCCTAGATTTTTGTGCTTCAGGACACTCAGCAAACCAAAATAACCAAAGGTTTAACACTACTCCTACTTTTTCACTCGACAAAAACTAATAAATTAAACAAATAGGAAAGTTAAAGGAGAGAAATTTCCAAAACATGATATTAAAAGATTTTTCTAAACACCCAATTGTTCGATTGATTAATGTTTCACTTTCATTTCAAGAAGCTCCACGGTTTAAATTTTAGAGTAGGTAGTCAATCAATCCAATCGGCTCAATGAGTTTGAGCTTTGGCAACACAAGCCACCAATCACTGTGTTGCTCATCATGTTCATGCCTTCAATGATGGCAACAGGTAGAGCACAAGTCCACACAACCACCACGACATCGCCATGCATTGCTTATAGTATTATATAGACATCATTCACCAAAAGGTGAAGTCAATAGACATTTACGGAAGTACTGATAATGTAACGCACCGACCCAACACGTGGTATGATATTGTCCACTTTGGGCTCAAGCCCACACAGTTTTATTTCTCCTAGGCTTCCTTGAAAAGGATTTCATACCAAGTAAGGGTGCGGTGCTTTCTAATAATGCCCAGTCACTCCCTCTCTCTAATTGATGTGGGATTCCAGGATCTCACAATCCACCCCCCTCAAGGACTGCACGTCCCCATGTTGTAGCCTGCCAGCTCCAGTAGCCAGCCAGCCTACCTACCGGGCTCGTTCACATGGCAGCCTACCCACATACAAGCAAGCACGGCAAGGACCCACACTCGGATCAGACGAAAGTTGGCTCTAATACCACTTGTAACACCCCAACCTAACACATGGTATGATATCGTCTGTTTTGAGCCCAAGCCCGCATCGTTTTGTTCCTCCCAGGCTTCCCTGGGAAAAAGCCTCATACCAAGTAAGAGTACAGTGCTTACTAATAAAACCCAGTCACTCACTCTCTCTAACCGATGTGGGATTCCACAGATAAACTAGCATACAAAACTTACATCCAAGGCATTCTCACAAAAGACATAAAGCAACATTTATTTCTAGAAATAACCCTATCCAACTTCGCCCACAAATGCCTACTAAAACCTTTTATTTATTGAATCATAAACCAATGCTAGAGACTGCATAAATTAATCCCTCATGTTCTTGAACTAAATAAAAACCAACCTTGCCCTAGTAAGCTATCCTCCATCTCTACAATCTTTCAATTATAAATAATAATTCCTCCAACTCCACCCACTGTTCGAAAGAACAATCCCAAGTATAGATATAAAATAATAAATAAAAATAAAAAAGGCTCTATCTCTGCACCTAGAAATCTTCCACCTAGTCAAGAAAGTACAATATGCAGTTTACTAATAAGAATACTAAGTCTATATATCTGATCTTGATTCTTTCGAAACCAATAGAATATTGGTCTTGTAGGATTCCAATAAAAATTAGTACTATTAGAGCCAATGGAAAACTCATTTTAAAACAAACACCAACTGGCCCAAAATTCACATTGACAAGATGAATATAACTTGGCACTCTTATAGGATTACAAGTCATGTTGACGAGGACTAAGGTGACAATTGACCAAGATGGGTTGAATTTGTACAGGGCAAAAGAATGCATCCTAAAATATTCTGAGGTCATCTCAATTCACGAAAACTTTCCACAAGCTAAAACCCAGCCCAACACAACCATAAAACAATAAATACAACACAAATAAGAAATATCGAGTTGAGAATATTTACATTTTTATGCCGAGAGACAAATCTATAGCAATATAAGACCAAGCCTAAATGGTGAAAACCAAATCTCAATGACCATGAAAATGATGGTCTAAGCTTCTAATCAAATGGCTCCAATAGCCACAGCCAAATTCTTACATCTATAATGGCCTGAACTCATGGATTAAATGGCTTAAAAGATCCAAACAAATACAATGGAAGCAACCAAACATTGGCACAAAATCAAATTATGGCATAACAAAAGCCAAGTTATGGGTTGGAAATTATAATTCACAATTTTATTTTGTTCTCAAATCTGTTGTGGTGCATTTTTATACAGGAAGGTCTACAGTAGGTTCTTTGTAGGTAGTCTTGGAATATGGAAGGTGTTACAGAAAAGTGTATTGAAGCTTAGGTAACTAAATAAAGCATTTATTGTAAAATTCCTAGGAGTCTATAAAAAATAGGCTCTAGTGATCTAATCAATAAGTTATTCCAAATATTATAATAGAAATCAGGTTACTATGTGTTCAGTGTGGAGTGCTTTGATAGTTTCTCACGAGCCTCTAAATCTAAACATTACCCAAAGCCCCAAACTCAATTTAATAATAGGCATTCCCATCAGGCCATGGCCATGGCCACTTAGGAGAAATCACTAAAACAAAAGCTCAAAGTTTACACTAAAAGTGATTTTTTCCTAAGAAGATTTCTTTAGCCCATTTAAGAGAACTGCATCCTTTCTCATAATAGTAGGCTTCCCCTGAATGCAGACATCCATTAGTGCGCATCAAACATCACTTTTGTCTAAAAATTTAAGCATGCATGATTCTCTCCTCATAGATTTGGCAATTGCTTTAACATTTTTAAAATTATTTCAGTTAGTTTGATAAGTGGACTTAATTAACAATCTTTATATGCTATTGACATAAAATCACATTTAACTAAACCTACCCTCCTCCAACAGAATCTACTTTTGATTATTTTATCATTGCTGTTTTTTTTTTTTTTTTTTTTTGAAGTTTTACAGCCTGTTTGGTATGAGGGAAGAGTGGGAGGAGGGAAGGGAGAGGAGGGAAAAGGGGAGGGAAGATGGGTAGAAGGCTTGTTTGGTATTAGAGGGGGGGAGGAGGGGAGGGAAAAAGGGGAGGAAAAATGGGAGGAAAGGAGCCAATCTTCAATCCGTCCAAAATTGGGCGGAAAAGTGGAGGGAAGCCAACTTTATGTCATAAAATGACTTTATTGCCCTTTTATAATTTTGAAAACCCACAATTGCCCCCCTTTCTTCTCCAAGCAAGCAACTATACATATATGCCCACGCCCACTGTTTTATATATATATATATATATATATATATATATATACACACACACACACACACATGTGCGCGCACACACGTGAAGGCTTCCAAATCATTTTTAATATTTTTATAAATTATTAAAAGCATTTAAAATATATTTGAATATAAGAGGATAAAATTGTAATTCAATACAATACATCATTTCCCTCCCCCTTATTTACCAAACACATGGAAGGAAGGAAACCACTTTTCCATCCATCATACCAAACACACAGGAAGGAAAAAGAGTTTCCTTCCCCTGAGGAAGGAAAGTCCATCCCTCCTACTTTCCTTCCTTCCATTTTTCCATCCCTCCTACCAAACGGAGCATTAGGGTTTTATGAATATAATATGGATCCTAATTTGAAGCCATATGAGGTAGGACTAGTTTAGATGACTCTCCTCCTCCTCCTCCTCCTCCTCCTCCTCTCTTCTGCACTCTCAATTTAAATCTCTCCCTTCCACTGTGATAGAGAAGATTGGAAGAAACTTTTGCACCCACCCTCTCTTTCTCCCTATCATTTCTCTTTCAACTGAGAGGCATGGAAGTCCACTTAGTGCTCTCCCTCTCAACTTGTCTCTCTTCTGGAAATTTCTTCTACTCTTCCTTTTCTATGTTCCTCTCTCTCATATCTTCTCTCCTCACCACCAATTTTCTTCCTCTTTTCTTTATGGATAATACTATGCACCGCTACAAAGTATCGCTACAAAGCAGAGGCTAAATCAACAAAACTTACCCTATGTCTTTCAAATGGAAAAGCAGCAAAATTCATTATATATTCACAAAGTTGAAAAGTAATTAAACAAGAAACCAAACTGTAGAGTATTTGCACAATACATTCCAAAATACCAAAGAAGATAATAATAAAACAACACTGAAAAGTGAGTGAACAATTTTAGGTTAAGATATATATATATATATAAACATGCTCCGTTTGGTTGCTGAGAAAGCGTAGGAAATGAAAAGAGATCAAATCTGTGAATCTCTAAAGTTTGCACAATTTAGGACTCAGCAGAGCCTAAAATAAGTAACAATTTG